>CABHPQ010001925.1:0-73344 GCA_902168405.1 Peromyscus aztecus
TTTTAGTGCAATTATTTAGTGTAAAATTGATAAACTTTACAACATACAAAATAATGACAATATATAGACATTGTAATAGCTACATTTAGAATAAAAGTCTGTAGAAACTTTAAGTAGAAATTCTCCATCATGAGAAATATTATTCTGAAACTTACACACAAGCACATGGCACTGTCATTTACTGTTATCTCTTGAATTAGTATGCAGCACATCTTTCAGGAGGATGCAAATTCATATATGTCAAAACTGCAATTTTCCCTTGTTATACAAGCAGGACAACTAAATTAGTATCCTGTTAAACAACTCAGGTATTTTATTTCCCTTGTATTTATAACTGAAAAAATGTGAAGATTTTGATAAATGTTTTCAATTGTGAAGATTGAAGGGGAAAAAGACTCAGGTTATCAATGGTGGGTAGCATGGTATGGACTGAGAAAGTTTGTTTTTGTTTTTGTTTTGTTTTGTTTTGGTGTATGCAATTAATTAAAAAAAACATACATTTGAAAGAAAGCAAAGATGGGTATATGGGAGAATTTAGAGGGAGGAAAGGGAAGGGGAAATTTATGTAATGATATCATAATCTAAAATTACAAAAAAAATTTCTAAAAGAGTAAAAGGAATCATTATATTTAAAAAAATCTATTGATATCTTATTTCTCTTTGAATGATTTATTATTTTGGACTTTCCAAGAAATTAAATTTTTTCATAGTTCCAAGATTTGAAAATGGAGATAGATGTTCATAGTATTTACCTTTTTTAAATTTATTTTTTGAGAATTTCATACATGAATACTTTATTAACATGATTTCCCCTCCACCTCCACCCTAACCAACTCTTCCCATGTCCTCCCCCTACTTCCTATCACATTCATGAAAAAGGGGAACTTTAACATAGATGGCACCAATGAAAATGGAACTTTGGTAATGTGAATAAGTAATGTATAATTTTAGTAATACAAACTTCCAATAAAATTAGATCATAGAAAGTTAACAAGTATAAAACACCCCAGCAAGTTTTCTGACATCAAGGATTAAGATTAACATTGATATTGCATAGTTTCTCTATCTAGTGGAAGCTTTTTATAGTCTTTCAGCAAAATAGTCAGGGTTGTCTATATTTTATTTTTCTGAAGTGATTGTATTAATTATAATTTTTGTATTAGCTTTACAAGTATGTGGCCAAATACCTAATAGAAAACTAATAGAATGGAAAAAGGTTTTCTGTTGTTTGTGGTTCCAGAAGTTTCAGTCCATTCTCTTAGAAAAGACATAACAATAGTTCCAGTTAAGACAGGTATAAAACAGTGAGGTAACAAAAAGAGAGGCCAGGGGACATAATAGTCCCTAAACACATACTATCACAGAGAGACTTTCTCCAACTATACCCCAATTCCCACCTTTCACCACTTCCCAATAATGTAATCATATTATAACTCCATCATGGGTTAATCCATTCATTATGCCAAGCTTTTATATTTTAATAATTTAATAATCCCCAGAGGTATGTTTTAGCAACTTCCTGCTTCTCAGTCTAATCAAGTTGACAATCATGATTAATCATCATAATTTTAATAGATTAAATTCCTGAATTCCCTCGGTTAATATAGCTGATGCATACTGTTTAACACTTAGGTTTTAATTCTCAACAACACTGTGCCTGTGGGCACTAATGTTATTGCTCTCAGCAACAGTCTTGAGTTTGGGAATTGAACTCAGGACCTCTGGAAGAACCAGTCAGTGTTCTTAACCTCTGAGCCATCTCTCCAGCCCACAGTCTTGAGTTTGATCAAGTTTGGTTTCTCATTCACTGAAATGAGAGAGATGGCATACATTCTCGAAATTCTCAAGAAACTCAGTGATGACACTAAAATGGAAGTATTTGAACATGTGATGTGTTTTTATAGAATTCTTAAGAAAACATGCTTAATTCTGGGCATGTCTTCTCCAAATGTGAATGCAATGCTATGACTCATTCTGAAGAATTTTATCCAGAAACATGGGAAAGTTTTCAGGTGTGTAGGCCCAAGGTACTTAGGGAGGGAGAATCATTCATTCTAACTCTGCCTTACCAAGTTCAGATTCTTCCTTTTGGCTTAGATGATGTTCATGGTTTGCCTGTGTTTATATAAGACTATGATGTAGTCTAAATTTGCTACCATCTGCCAGAGAGATACAGTTGCCTCTTCTGACACTAATATTTCATGAAATCAGTAGTTATAATGTTCAACACGGGATCATTAACATCAAACTATAAACCAAGTGTGTATCATATGGTCACACCAGAACATGCTACAAATCAGATATTATTCCTCATTTTCCCAAAATTCAACCTAACATAAACATGTGTGAAATACATTGGTATGGTTGAACCTTGAACTAAACAGAAGATAGAGACGGTAAAGCTTATTATATCCAAGTTTAATGGTTAATAATCTGAGGCTGGCCACACATTAACTCAGTAACACAGAGTGAACCTACAGTTTTCTATTTGATATATTTTACATGTACCTGAGAAGCAACTGAGTGTTTATATGTGTTTGTGTATGAATGTGTGTGTGTTTTGGCATACACTGATCTCTCTTCATATATATATACATATGTATGTGTATATATGTATACATGTGTATATATACAAAATATAATATTTTAGTAACATAAAATGAAAATGTACAATACTTAAAAAATAAAGCCTTGTTTTTAATACAGAAGTCTTTAAGAGAGAAAAAACAACTAAATAAATAATGCTTAATTAAAATGTATTCTTTAATACTCATAAGGCATATTCTTTGCTTCAAGGTAACTGTGAATGCAGTACTTGTGATATCCTAATGAATTAAATTCATAAATTTGTCAAAAGACTATCTTTGAGTTATCATAATTCGTTTAGGCATTTCATCATTCCTGAAATTTTTTGATAGTTATTTCCAGTCTATACATTACCTTATGCCACTTATAAATACAAACACTGCATCTCTGGAGATGGTTTGGTTGTTAAGGGCACACAGGGTCATTGCAA
Organism: Peromyscus aztecus; assembly: GCA_902168405.1. Lineage (NCBI taxonomy): Eukaryota > Metazoa > Chordata > Mammalia > Rodentia > Cricetidae > Peromyscus > Peromyscus aztecus. The sequence goes on from CABHPQ010001925.1 coordinate 3,017, forward strand.
AGGACCCTGGTTTGGTTACTATTGTTCACACAGGACATCAAACAGATTAGAAATCCTTGTAATTCCTGCTCCAGGGGATCTAATGTCTTCTTGATTCTGTAAGTATGGCATTCATGCACACACACACACACACACACACACACACACACACACACACACACACAAAGAATAAAAATAAAACCTAAGAAAATGGAAATGACTATGCATTGTAGAATTTATGGTTGTTTTCCCTTTTGTTGTCTTAATGATCATGTTAATATTAACACTACAGTCAAGAATGACCCCAGCTTAAACTACTAGCAGTAATGGAGAGGGTGCCTGAGCTGACCTACTCCAGTAATCAGATTGGTGAATACCCTAATTGTCATCATATAACCTTCATCCAGTAACTGATGGAAGCAGATGCAGAGATCCACAGCCAAGCACCAGGCAGAGCTCCAGGAGTCCAGTCAAAGAGAGAGAAGAGGGATTCTATGAAGAAGGGGCATCAAGATCATGATGGAGAGATAACCAAACCAAGATTGTGGGAACTCATGCACTGTTGTAGATTTTATGGCTTTTTAGTGACTTGAAATAGTATATCATATAATATAGAAAATATTCAAGCCAGAGCATTATCCATCCTAATTGTTGTTGCTTCTGTGTTGTGAATTCTATTATTTGTTTATTGTTTCTTCTAGAATAATTGTCAAGTGAAATTGATGAAGTTTCTCATGGGCTCATTTATTCACAACCAAAGAAAAATGATTTGACAAATATTTTATTAAACTAAGTGAACTAAGTCTTATCTAAGTGAACTAAGTCTTATAGCATTTATTTAGACAACACCCGTGTGTGCTCTTCTCTCTCTCTCTCTCTCTCTCTCTCTCTCTCTCTCTGTGTGTGTGTGTTTGTGTGTGCACATTAATGTGTGTATACAGAGCATACCTGATACCTATATTCCTTTATCAGTTCATTTACAGTTCTTATTCTAATTTCTTTCCTGAACAGAGACTCAAATTTTTGGCAGAGATCAAAACTACACCACTCTATCATCTTTCCTAGTCGTGTGCATAGTCATACATATTGTGATACCTTCTGATGTCCAGTAAATATATGAGCTTTCAAATATCTCTAAGCACAAATAGTTCCCTAATTTTCATCTATAAGTATATTGGTCAGCCCTTAGTTATTTTCATCTAGAATTATTCTCTTAAGTTGCTACAAATAATTTTAACTATTACCACCAGCTGTTGCTTGAGTTTTTCTGCCTGGCCCACGGTCAGGATAAATCTCTTTCACCTGCCAGTCCCACAGCCGCTCAGACCCAACCAAGTAAACACAGAGACTTATATTGCTTACAAACTGTATGGCCGTGGCAGGCTTCTTGCTAACTGTCCTTATATCTTAAATTAATCCATTTCTATAAATCTATACCTTGCCACATGGCTCATGGCTTACCTGCATCTTTACATGCTGCTTGTCCTGGCGGTGGCTGGCAGAGACTCCCTCTGCCTTCCTGTTCTTTTAATTCTCTCTGTTAGTCCCGCCTATACTTCCTGCCTAGCCACTGGCCAATCAGTGTTTCATTAGCAACACATTTGCCATACAGAACATCCCACAGCAACCAGCTATTTTAAAATAATATTTTATATTATTATATGACTAAAGCCTCTTTTTTTTCTACCAAGATATAAACTTTGAATAGGCAAAGAAAGACTGTTCCAACAGGCAAGCTCCCAAGCTCTTGAATACTCAAGGCAGGTTATTTAAACTGAGAGCATCATACAATTATTGCTCTCCACTCTCGGAACTACATCCCATTGTTCCTGGCTTTAGAAGCCAGAGACCTGTGACTCTGGATTACGGTGTTGGAGACCTCTTGTTCTGGACTTTAACTACCATGCAGGAAACCCAGCGTGTCTTCTAAGGCTTAGCAGTTCTCTATTACAACTCTGGAAAGCAGGGCCTTCAGCTCTCATCACCATTATTCCTTCATTGTTGTTCTCCTGGAATTTTTCAGCTTCCTTCTGGCCACTATTTGTACCATTACTTCTACTGATGGCATCACCCTTTCCGCTGCCACTACTCTGCTGCTGCTGCTGCTGCTGCTGCTGCTGCTGCTGCTGCTGCTTTTACATAAATTCAACCACCTCTGCTAAAAGGAAAGATGAAATGAAAAGACTCTAGAAGCCTTTTTATGGCCCCAAATCTGAATTATAGAGGGCGGCATAGGAGGAAGAGTGAGCTAAAGTATCTGTTTATATACGATTCACACACCTTCATTTGCATGAAGTGTGTTTGTAGAATCACAGGTCTCCTGCTGGATTACCAGGGTAAACATTGCTCCACTTTGTTCTTATGGGGGGAGAGTTGCACAGTAGACATAATCATTTTTATTTGCTTAGCATGCTGTACAGCTCCCTAGTGATGTCTGGAGAAGTTGTACCATGAATATGTCTTCTGTCATAGGTACGAGGATTTTCTACAGCTTCTAGGCTTACTGAGAATAATTACAAAGGTCAAGAAGAGCAGCAATGTGTTAAGCTCATCTATATTGCTGATAGTCAGTTACTGGCCAATTGCCAGTAAAGTGGAAGTCTGGCTGACAGTTCCCTATTCACAGTATACGCATGGGACATGAAGCTCGTCAAAGGAACCACTCTTGATGTTTTTAATCATTCACAGAAAGCACTTACTTGTGTACAACATACAAGCTTAAGGAGAGCTCAAAAGTGTTCTTGTTTCTTTATGGAAAAGCACAGTTCATAAATACCCTTTCAATTCTTTAATAGAAATAATGACAAAGTGGAATTTTTTAGTGTATGAGAGAGAGAGTGAAAGAGAGAGAGAGAGAGTGAAGAATGGGAAGTAGGCTGTACAGTTAGAATCTGGGTAGTCACTATGGTTGGTATGAACTGAGGTGGGGAAGTATACCTTATACTTACAGGATTCCAATATTCTCATAAAAGAAATTTAATTAATCATAATAGCATTAGTGATAAAAAAAAAAAGAGTGCTCAGCAGTTAGGAGTATTGATGATTCTTCCAGAAGATCCATATTCCAGTCACAGAATCCACAACAGCTTACAAACATTTATAATCCAGTTGCAGGAGATCCAACATCCTCTTCTGGCCTCTACAGACACCAGACATGCAGGTGATCCACAGAAATATGTGGAGGCAAAACATCCATACAGATAAAATGAAAATAAATTAAAAAGTCTCTAAAATAGTAGTTACAATAAATGGGGTTATAACAGAAATACATTCCATACATTAGTGTTTAATTCAGTTTTTGGTACATATTGCATTCTACAATCACTTCCTTTTATTATTCATAATATTTAAATATTTCTTAATATTACATATGTATTGACAGACTAAAATGAGATAAATGAATCTTTTTAATAATACAGCTGTCAACTCATTACATTTTATACAAATATATGTATAGAAAATTAAAAACTCCTTAAGAACATTACATATCTCTTTCCAACTAAGGGAAATATATATTTAATTAACTTTCAGGATTCTATATAACTTTTGCACAAATTACTGCTGAGCAAATATTTAAAAGTATAACTGAGGATAAACTGAGTATTGCATCTAATTTTGTGAAGAGTTAGTGAAAAGAAAAACTATTGCAAATTCAAAGTAGATTCTTGAATTTTGTTTTAGTTGAAAAAAATCAAATTGTTTATCATACGAAACATTAGGTCAATGACAATTCAATTTCATTCATTGTGCATGTTTTTTAAATTGAGAAGCAAAAGTGAAGGAAACGAGTTTTTGTTGGAATATCCAAACTCTTCAGTTGATCTGTGTGTCCTAAGATACTGAACTACCTACATGTGTTCATCTTTCTAAACAACTGGAGTTAACACAGTTTAGTGTTTACCCAGTTTCAAGACATTAAAACGCAAATTGGGCTCGGGACATAATTTGAATGCTGACTGCAACCTGCCTTCTGCTATTCCTGGCACGATTCAGAATTTAACTGCCTTCTTTATTTCTGATTTTTCTTCCCCCAAAGCAGAGTCAACAGCTTTAGCTGCAGATGGGGCTCGGTATGGCAGTCATTGGCCCCAGATGCCGCACTCTGGAGCACGTTTAGCCAACAGCAGCTGGCGCCTTCGCTGCCGGTGAAATTGACATTCATGTTGACGTTTGGCCTGAATTTCTTATGGACTCTAAGAAGTAGACATTCAGATAACTTGAAGGTTAACTCCCTGATGGCATTAACTTTGATTTGCTTTTTCTCAATATATGTTCTATAAGAATTTGTACTACATGCTCAGAATTATGAAATACATGCAGTGGAATGCCACATAGTCTTATAAGAATATGGTTTAAATTTTTTGTTGTTGTTTTGTTTTGTTTTTCGAGACAGGGTTTCTCTGTGCAGTTTTGGTGCCTATCCTGGATCTCACTCTGTAGACCAGGCTGGCCTCGAACTCACAGAGATCCGCCTGGCTCTGCCTCCCAAGTGCTGGGATTAAAGGCATGCGCCACCACTGCCAGGCCTTAAATTTTTAATGGATCACTGAAAAGGTATAAAACTCATGAGCACAAAACTGTATGGTGGAGCTGGAGAGATAGCTCCGTGGGTAAGCATTCTGGCTGCTCTTGCAGAGCACCATGATTTGATGCACAGCAGCTACATGAGGGCTCACAATCTTCCTCAACTTCAGTTCCAGGGCACCCAATTGACCTCTTGTAACTTTTTCAAGCACCAGTCACATGAGTGATTCACAGACGTACAGGCACAAAACACAAGCTGATTAAAATTTTTTTTGAAAAAATATATGCTGATTTATATGCACTTTGATTGCTGAGTGAAAATTATGAAAACTCTTGTGTGTTTTACATTTATTTCTGTTTTTATTTCAACAATTTGTGTTTAAATCACATATACAAACACTAAGAGTAAGATAAGAAACAATTCATAATAAAATATTACCTCAGTCAGCAACAATCCATGGCAAAAAACCTAGTTTTGAAAGTGGAAGAGGTTCCTTTAAAAAATGTAATGTCCAGTAAAACTATAAGTGATTACATAGATATTTCACTGTTTTTTAGATATATTCAACATAGTTTATTATGGACACAGGTAATTTTTGAGTTTTGTCATGATAAGCATATATTTTGGGAATTAATCATCTGATTTTCTGCATACATATGTGTAAGTATTTTTAGAATTATTTCCCAGGAGTGAAATTGCTAGATCAAATTATATCTACAAATTACAGTATCAAATTATCTTTACATTCAAGATTTGGACAGCATTTAGCAAATCATCCCTTGGAAATCTCTCATTGTTCCCACACAAGGAAATAATGGGACTATGTAACAAATGTGTGTTTATGCTAGAGTGAATCTCCAGAGACATTTTAATTATGCATGTTTGATCCATAAGGGATTAAGGCTTAGATATATTCAGTAACATGTACAGAAATCACAGACTAGAAAGTACTGTATCGGAGGCCAACAGGATTCCAAACCTGTGGGTTCAGATAACCATGAAGCAAGATCTGGTCTTTTAATAAAATTTGGATATTTTGCTGGTGACCACCACTCAGTTTTCAAGTATGACAGACACCAGCATGCTCCCTTTCCTTTGGCTTTATTCATTATTGCATATTAATTTTACATAAATGGATTCTGCCACAATGTTTCTTAGCTGCATGTCCTGTACCTTGATCCAGTCCTTGTCTTCATATCCCTCCTACTTCTTCTCTGCCTGGGCTACTTGGTTGGTCTGCTTCCTCTTTTCCAATTGTTTCATTTCAAATTCTACACCACTAATTTTTTCCCCTGGATTTCACATATGAGAGTAAATGTGAACTCCTTTGTCTGATTCTAGCTTATTTCCATTAACATGATGATTTCTATTTCTGCCAATTTTCTGACAAATGATATATGCTTACTCTACTTTATGTCTAGCTCTAGCTCCATTATATACACATAACCCATTTTATTCAATCATTTAGCAGTAAACAGACACCGAAGCTTATCTGATAACTTGGCCATTGTGGATAATGCATTGCTAACATGTGTATTCTGGCACTGCTTTTTGTACAGTGTCTGTCATTCCTTTTTGGGAAATACTTAATATGATAGAGTTGTATCTTAGAATAGTTCTATTGGTAGTTTTCTGAAGAAGTTGCATTATTATACCTATCACATCTATACCAATTCACCTACTTAATAATACCATATACAAATTCTTTTCTCTACCCACATCCTTGACAGCATTTGTCATCTTTTTTTATGTTCTTGGTGATAGCCATGCTGAATGGAACTAGAAAAAACATCACTGTACGTTTTTCTAATGGATAGAATATTAGGTACTTCTCACATCATTATTATAAATGCATACTTTTTATAAACATTTTCATTGGTTAGCTTGATTAGTTTTGTGTTTAATTCTTGTGTGTTTAGCATATGTGTTTATGTGTTCACATGTTCATGTATGTGGTTCATGTATGGGACATCTTCATCTGTCATTTTATTTAAAAGGGTTCTCACACTAAATCTGAAACTTAACAATTCAGCTAGACTGTCCATGTAGCAAGCCCCAAGGATTCTTCTCTCCCCACCTTCCAGTGCTGTGATGACCAGTACATATAGTTGATTTTCACATGAATGCTGGGATCAGGTCCTCTAACTTGTATGGCAAGCACTTTGTGAGCCATTCTCCAGCCTGTTATTCGATAGTTTTGGTTCTCCTTATATTACGCATATGTCAGAGGAGTTGGGAGCTGAGATTTCCTATTGTTTGGACTAGCTCTGTTCCTGCAGAAGCTTTTTCCTTCCATGGGATGCAGTTTGTCAGTTGTGCTGTTAATTCCTATGCTGCTGGAGTCCTTTTCTGAACTTCCTTATCTGTGTCTATATCTTGAAGACTTTAAGGTTTCCACCAAGTTTCAAAGGTCTTTGGTCAATTGAGAATTTATTTTTGGAAAGGATGAGACAGAGCAATTTAGTTTCATTCTTCTACATGTAAGAGTCTGGTTTTCCTGGCACTTCTTGTGTTAAAGAGGCTGTTCCATGTCCAGCATATGTTTGTGGCATATTTGTCAAGAATGAGGTAGTTATAACTAAGTGGTTTGATTTCTGATTCTTCTACTATATTCCCTTGTTCTGTTTGGTTTATTTTATGCTAGTGTACTGTTGTGGTTTTCTTTAAACTTTTGCTCAATAGCATATTTTGAATTTGAGTATTGTAATACCCCCAAGTCTTGATATTTTTGGTTACGTTTATTTATGTTTTTTATAAACTTTTATTCTTTCACACAAATATTTAGTTGTTTTTTTCCTGGTCCTGTGAATAACATTGTTTGGTAATTTTGTACAAACTTCCTTGAGCCTATGGATCACTTTTCATGATATTTCTATTTTAACAATGTTCTGCTAATCTATGAATATATAATTTCTTACTATTATCTAGAACCTTCTTCAGTTTCTATCTGCAGAGTCTATCTTTGGGTTTTACTGAAGAGATACTTTTACCTCTTGCTATGAATATTGTTAGATAATTTCTGGAGCTATTGTAAATGAGATTGCTTTCTGGATATCTTTCAAACCATGTACATTATTGATTTAGAGAAGCACCACTTGTTTTCCATGTTGATTTTGTATCCTGCTTCTTTGTTCAAAGTTGTTTATATGATCTAAATACTTTGAGAGTCCCCAGGGCTTTTTAATACTAGGCTATATTATTTACTAATTTAGATGTGATAATAAGTCTTGATTGTAATTTGACTAGATCCATCATCAATCAAAAGGCAAGCTGCTAGGAATGTTTGTCAGGAATTTTCTTGATCACTTTATTTGAAGTAAGAAGATCAAACCTCAGTATGTGTGGAAACTTCATGTGCCAATCCAGATAAAAAAAGGAGATGGGAGAAGGGAACTTATTGAACAATCTAGACTGTATTGTGTAAGTCAATGTAATAAATCCCATGTAAACATGTTCTATCTCTTTTCTTCCTCTAAAGAATGGTGATGTATACAAGGAATAATTGGAATTCCTTTCCTAAATATAATCTACTTGATTTATTTTTCTTGCCCAATTGCTCTGATGATGACAGCATGCTCTTGTCCTGGCTAATTTATTGTCAATTTGACAAAAGTTTGAGTTACTTGGGGAAAGGAAACCTCACTAAGAAATTATCTCCATAAAATTTTCACTACCCCTCACAGAAATGTCTACAGTGTATTTTCTTCATTAGTGTTGTAGTGGGATGGTCCAGTCTATTGTAGATGGGGTTAAACCTGAGCAGATGGTCCAAAGATATATCCAAAATCAGCTGAGCAAGCCATAGGAATGCAAGTGCATAAGCAGCATTTCTCCATGGCTTTGCTTCTGTTCATGCCTCCAGGTTCCTGCATTGACTAACTTCAGCAATGGAGTGTGACCTGAGAAGAAGTGTAAGCAGGAATAATCCTTTCTTCCCCAAGCTATTTTTAGTCATGATGTTTTATCAAAGCAATAGAAACCCTAAGGATGACAACCTTATAATAAATAATACTGGTGCTTTAGGTCACCCCTGATTTTACAAAATATTTTCTAGTATTTTTCCAATTCAGAATCATACTGTATGTAGGTCTATTGTTTTTAGTCTTTGTTTATTTATTATTTGATCCATGATCCTATCATCAACAGTTTCTTCAGGGCTTGTATTATGAATAGATGCTGAACTTTGTCAGATTTTGTTCAGCATGGCATGCTCTTTCACAAAGCAGAGTGCTGACAAGTCCAGAGGAACAAGCACAGAGTCACATGCTCTGTTCTCAAAAAAATTGCTAGAACTATCAGATTGGTGCTACTAATGGGTGTCCTGTATAGAAAGAACCTCTCAAATAAAGATATAACTTCTCCCACAGTTTCCAGCACAGAATGTGGAGTCAACCCTGACTGATCACAACCCAACAAACTACAGGAAAAATACTGTACAACCGTTAGAATGGAATTAATATAAAGTAAGCTCACATGCCAGGGTCACGACCTATGAAAAAGTATCCCTAATACAGTCACAATAGTGGAAGAGAGATATATGAGAGCAAATGTACAAGTGTCATTATAAAAATACAAAAATATGAATAAACAAGGTAACATGACTGTTTCAGATATTTATAAATCCCTACTAGTGAACTTTAAAGTTATTGGTGCAGATGAAATGCCTAATAACTAATTAAAATATAAATAACTCAATAAAATATTTGAATGAAAAAGACTTCATAGAGTATTAATGAGAAATTAAATCAAAGGATAGAAAAAATAAAAATGATCAAACAGATATTATGAAAATGTGAAACTCAAAAGGCCATTTTTAAAAAGTCCTAGATGGTTTCACCTATGAATTAGATCATATATAAGAAAAATTTTATAGAATAAACACAAGGCTCTTGAAGCATCATGTCCAATCAATAGTATAGAAAAAATATGAGAATAACACACAAGATTAAGACATATGCAAGATAAAGCTGAAGGTTAGTAGGTCCAGAGGAAGGTGACCAGGTACAACATTAAAAACATAAAATATATTTTGTTAAGTAGTATAACTTGACACAAATATTGAGGATGATGTAGAAATCAAGGAGCAGAAGGCATTTATACCCTCAGTATTCATGACCATAAACTCACCTTGCTAGATTGCAGTTAACTGTGTAACCATACATCATAAGAGAAGAACATGGAATGATGCAAGAGAGGAGTGACACATTTTTTATCAAAATAAACTCATGAAAATAAGAGCACCATTCTCAACAGAAGCTCAACACACCATGAAGTTGTGTTTTAAGCCCCAAAGTAAAAGCTCTACTAAAAAGGTTAGAATCTCTTATGGTTTCAGTATCATAATAAAGTACATCAAACACAAAAATAGTTTCTTTGACTGAAGATAATTCAAGGCCAATTGCAGCTCTGTAAATAAGCCTTACCTTTCATTGGTTCATATTTAATTTCAATACTTACTGTAGAAAGGAGGAAGAAAATAGACAATATTGTCTTGTATACTCTGTCTCCCAGATATATGCAGATTGGTTTTGTGTGAGAAAGTGGTAAGTGGAAGTTAATTTAAAATAACTGTTTTGAATGATTAAATGTACTTTCTGAATTCACTGAAGCTGAGTTAAAAGGAAGAAGGAAAGAGAGACATTTAATCAGGCACTATGACATCTTTCTGAAGACTGTTGCTATGTTCTTGCCCCCTCTGTGACAGAGCTCTGCATTGCTTCAGGCACAGCCTTTGGTCTTCACTGGCTTCTGTCTCAACATGCGGATTTCGGTCTTTGTTTTCATGCAGCTCCATGGATCTATCTCTGAGTTTAGATTTTTCCTTTATGTATCAGGTATTAAGACCCACCAAAATAAATTCACTTTAAATTGATTAACATTTTCATAATCCCCTTTTCCTTTCTTTTAAAAATTGATTGTAACCACTGAGAGCTCAAACTCATTGACTTTGAATGGGGATGGTGTTCAAGACCTGGTCAACACAGACTTCAATGGAACTCAAGTGTACAGTCCTTCAGAGAGGATCTGCTACCTTGTTACCATGGCAGGTCAACAACAGTATGGTCCTCAGAGATTCTACTCTATGTTATGGTCTACAGAGATGTTCCATTTGAGCATGAAAAGAGATCATTGATTTCCAAGTGTTTTTTTAAGCAAAGAGTCTCTTCAGAGTGTCATTAGATGGTGCCTGGCTATGAGACTATGAGACTGGCCATCCATCCAAGAAATCCAGAAACATTCATAGTTGCAGGATGTTCTTCTCCCTCAGGCAGCTGCCTAGATTCATCAGCACAGCTTGTCAGGGAATAGCAGAATAGCAGCCTTTCTTTGGGATGGTCAAGGGAGGAAAAACTTCTGTCTCCAGCTTCCAGCAGAACCCTGTTTGATTCAGTAGTGACAACTTATTCCAGACTCCAAGTCCCTAGAACAGCCTCCCACAGGGGAAAGAGACTTTACCTCAAGTGTCAGGGGATGTACTCTTGCCATAAAAGATCTCAAGGTGTCTATTGTTGTTGGCCTCAGCAGAATCCTGTGGTGGGAGGTCGGGTGGTTCAGAACCCTGCCATGGAACTTTTGCCACCATAGAGACTGCAGGTCTCCAAGATGATCCTGGGTAGGGTAAAACAAATGAGAGATGGGATAAGAATATCACCATATTAAATCCCAATTCTTCAACTCCTCTGATTGCCTTCTCTGGGGACTCCAGCTGTGCTGGGAGAAATACTTGAACTTGCCTCTCTTACCTGCTGCTTCTCAAAAAAAAAAATCTGCTTGGGTTTGATTTGCCTTTCTTTCGCTGGTCCCCTGGCCCCCACTTACCATGAATAGTGCCACTTAAGAGGCTACAGGACCAATTGCTGAGCTGGCTGCCCTTTTTTGTCTCCTTTAGTGATACTCCCAAGTGAACTAGTCTTCCTTTTTGGTTTCTACTTAACTGTTTCAAAGTCAAGACCACTGGAGTCGGTTTGGGCTCTGTCTAGGAAGGGGCACTGCAGACTGTATACAGAAGACAGAAGAGCAGCTCTGATGTGATGTGCCTTCCGGATGCTTTCTGAGTCTGGGCTTTGAGAGGCATGCAGCCTGCTGATTTCATCTGAATGAAGTACTATACAGGGGAATAAAACAGATATTTTTAAAACTTGGTATCTATGAATAAAAGGTTTTGTGTTGAAATATTTTATCAAGTGTTGTTTTAATTATTTAACTTTATGGAACATCGAGTGATAATCTATACAGGGTCCATGTGTGATAACCAAATCGGGATATTTAGCATCTATCTCGTTAAACATTCAAAACATTTGATTCACATAACAATTAAACTTATTGACAGAAGGCGGTGTAAAATTGCAACACATGCATACAATGTTTATTGATTAAGTCAGGAAGGTAATGACTCAATCTCTTCATCAATATCTTCTTTTAACTTTTTATTGATCCTCTGTGAATTTCACATAATGCACTCTAATCCCCCACTCATCTCCCATCCCTCCATATCTGCCTTCCACCTTTGCAATCTCCCTGTCAAAACAAAACAAAATATTTTTTTTGAAAAATCTTGCCATGGAGACTGCAATGTGTCACAGAGCAGCCCACAGTATATTTTTCTACCCAAACAGCTTTATTTGCAAATGTTCATTGTAACAAGTCCTTGGTCAGGTTCAAGGCCTCTGGCACTGTAATACTGGATCCTCACCAGGACTCCTCTGGGATATCCGGTTGTTGCCCTGTGTCATGGAGTTCTTGCAAATTTGGTTTCACAGGACCAGCCCATCATGAACTCCAGCAGTTTCTTAGATGGGGTAGATATTGGGTTGAGCCAACTCAAAGCCCTGGGTCTGGGCTTGGGTGGTATCTGAGTTGGTCATTCTGCCCATTCTCCTGCTCCCATGCCACCAAGGTCAGCTCTTCCACACTGCCAGGCAAGGGACTAAGCCAGTTCTCCTGCCTGTTTTATGCCCTGCTTGCCCTGCTGGGTTGCTGATGGGAACATTGTAAGGTGTCCTCAGTCCTGCCTGTACCATGCAGAGAGCAAGGCTTCATCATTACTTTTCTGTGTGGACTGTCTACACTCCTCTATTCTAGTTACTCACATAACAGTAGATGTTTATACCCAGAGCATTCCTATGAGCTGCAAAAATTAGGACTTAATGTTTCAACATGTGTTATATTTTCTATTCTGAACATGGTTATATGTTGTGATGTTGGGGAGTAAAACTTTTGGAAGGGCAAAAGTGAATTCTGTAATACGTTTTGAGTGGAGAAATTAGACATTTCTTACACCATAGGAACTCAAAATTTTATTTTTAGTACAAACATACAAGACATATATTCAATTCTAGAATCAGAAGTATATTAGAAACATTTTAAAATATTGTTTTTACTATTTAGAAGTGTAGATAAAGGCATATTAGACCATCTCATTTTATATAGGAGCTTAGATTGACTGCAAGTTGAAGATGTTATTGGCTGATTTTTAAATTAAAAATAAACTGCATTAAAGTAAATTTAAGTATTACTAGTGTCTCATAAAAGAAAAGATTTTGTTTAAATCTTCTTTAATGTTTGCTTAAAAGTTGGTATATGGTTATGAAAGATTCTAAAATTGTTGACTTTAAGCAAAATGAAAAAATGTATCATATAAACAACAAAAATGACCCAGACACATTCAGAAATGGTTCATTAGAAATGAATTGAAAACCATCCATCTTTGTTGGCTTCAGATTTGATGTTCTGTATGAGCACAATAACTATTACCCTGACAACCACAACACATCAAATTTGGAATGAAAGCATTTGCTAGAAAAAAAAATCATTTATAAGAAAATACAGCAGGAGAAAGTGTAAAATGATAATACTCTCACCCCCAAAGTCTAGATTTTCTTTTGCTATCTGATGATTAATAAAAAAAGGATGATGTATTCTTTAAAAAACTAATTAATGTCAAATATGAAGCCTTCCCCTACCTCATTCTCCTAGGTAGCTCTTCAGCTACTTTAGTTTCTTTCCATAGAGGGAAAATGCAAAGTTAAAAGAGATAGGGGCTCTCATAAACCAACTAATTGCTTTAATATTGTGTGAATATACAATTGATTTAATTGTATTATATCTGTTTCATAGAGATCTTATATTTATGATTAAAGAAAATTTGGTAACTGTCACCAAAATCTAAATGTCCATACTCAAGTACTTACTGCCCTTTATAGTTCATGTGCATCTTTCTTCCATGTGTTACACGACAATGATTTGGTTGCTTTAATAAATTTCAAGTAAACAATTCAAAAAATTTTAACATGTTCATTTTTCAAAAAGAAAAGTATTTGAATATATACAAATCACACACACACACATACACACACACACACACACACACACACACACACACACACACGCTCACACACACACTACATAACCAAAGGTTTTACAGAAGCACTGCATTTTATATTTATTGCCATTGTACACAGGTAATATACTGTTTTTATTTGTATTTCATATATGAAACTGCAAAAATATATTTAGATGAGTCTGTTTTGCAATAGATGCTTTCTAGCTAACAATATATAGAATTTAGGATGCCTTCCTCTAGTCTTTTTAAGACTAGCCATAATTTCCAATTATTACCTGCCACTTTTAACCAACTCAGTGATGAAATAGCTGTTAAATGCTCTGCTTTGGAGAGGAGTAAGACAAATTTACTGTGAAATCCTTTGCGTCTGCCTTTACTATTCTAGGTTTTTTTCAGTCTATGATGACACTGATCATGTAAGTAAGCCAGTAACATTTACTATCGTATCTTTTGGTAACAAAGAGTTTGCATTTTTGATTTTGCTTATGTCACTTTTTTTATAGAACTTTTGTGAAAATTTTAACTGTCAAAACAGTATTGTTTGTCACCCAAATGAATGGAAGTTTTGTTAAATATAAATTTATGGATATATAATTGGACATAAATTATCATAATATACATTATTGTAATTTAGAGTGGTGGTGAGGTATTAAAATGTATAATTTGAGTGAGTAATATAAATAAGTCTTCACATTCTAAGTTGTCTGTGAGTACATTGAAATAACTAACCTCTCTTAGGAGTATTGATATAGCAAACTAATTTCACATATTTTCTACAAAATTTGTATATATTTCAAATGAATGTCATGAGCCCCATCAGGCTTCAAAATGATAAGCCAGATGATATACAGGAAAAAGCTTACCCAAAAAAAGGAAATCTGATAGTGTGTGTAGCTCTTTATTTATAGCTAAGTGGGAATAGTTTACAGGTGGCCTTAGACTCAGTCCTTAGGACCTACCTGTGTTTTGAGGTTGTTGTTATTTAAGCTAATGTGTTTTCACAAAATCATACTGTTTACGTGATCCTTTGAATCTCCTTTTTTATCTTTTTTTTATTTTTAAGATTATAACTTAGTTATACCTCATTTTCCCTTCCCTTTCCTTCCTCTAAACCCTCATATTAACCCATTCCATCTTTTCTCCCTTTCCCTCTCTGTGGTGATATTTTATTTGTGCTGAAATGTGGTGATATTTTATTTGTATGTTAATAAATAAAGTTTGCCTGGAGATCAGAGGACATAACCAGCCATAATCAAAAGTCAGACAGTGGTAGCACATGCTCCCCTCCCATCTATGTATTTGTCTTTATCCTTATTTGTTTATGTTCATGTTTTAAATGCTACATTCTTTGTTATTACTTATATTACTACCTAGGGCTTGAAATATTAGGACTCAGGTCAAAATTGTATACCAGGGCTTTGTAAACATATGGCCCACAGTATCACTTCTTTCATGCTATGTTTATGAAAATTTTGAGGTAAAGTGTGTTGAAAATATTTCTTACCTTTAATTTTTGGTTGACTGTTATTGCCCAATAATAATAATCTATATAAGGTGTCTTGAGTGCCGTAAGACACCTAATGGTGACTTGTGGATAAATAAATGAATGACTAACCATTCAGTTGATGTTAAGGGGAAGACAAGATCAGATCAGATCCTTAGCCATTTCCATTATAAATTGACATGTATTATTTTGGGATACACTCTAAATATTATTCTTGTTTTACAATAACGCTAGGTCTTTTGTGTTAACTTTCAACTGATAAATATTTTCTCTTCAAATTTTAAGGACAGAATTTACATGATCAGTTTAACTTAAATTATAAATCTGATGTCATTTTCTTCACTTAGAGAAACAATTCCATGAAATGAAATGGCCTATTTTTCAATGGATATCTCTTCTCAGTTACTGAAATAAAATTGGCATTGCTTTAATCAGAAATACATTTCTTTCCATTTGTTTTGAAAATGTCATATAATTTCATTTTTCCAGTCCTCTGCATGGATTCTTCCATTTCTTACTATAAATGCATTAAAGTATCAGTAATTCCAGGAATGGGTTACATCTGGTTTAGTTGTTGGCATAAGAGGTCCCAAGATCACATGAAATTGCTAAGACTATTGGTTGCCCCCTACTACCTGATGGTAAGGCTTTATTGATGAAGACGTTTAATTATGAGACAGAGCACTAAGAAGTTGAGCTGGCGCCTAACTGATAACTTCACTCTAGCTGACCTGTGTTCATAGAGCAAGAAGGTACTCTACATGCTACCAGAGGAGAAATGCAATCATTATTGTCGCATACCTACAAATCATGTGACCTACAACAGCAACCTGGCTGCCTGCAAGATATACTGGAACAATAGTGACAGAAATATTATAGCAGTAACCAAGACTTTTTGATTGGATTTAAGGCCCACTCCAGGAGATGGGATCTATACCTAACACTTTCAAAATGGCCAAGAAACAGACTAGATAGGTCATGGGCCTCAGGAAAAACAAACTATTATTGCTCTGATAAAGGAGTATAGCAATTAAAGGACTCTAACTGACATACTCTCATCAGAAAATCTTCTTGCTGTAGATATGAAGTGACATAGAGAGACCCAATGGTCAATGTACAGAGAGTGAAAGACTTTGGAATACTCAGGCCTGCATGGGTTGTCTTCATCAAAGCCCATCACTCAAAGCTCAGGGATTAATGTAGAAGATGAGGCAGAAAGAGTGTAAGAGCATGGAGAATGGATTACTCTAAGGAAACAATATCTTCTAGGTACAACAGGACTGATACACATATGAACTTACAGAGACGGTGGTAACATGCATAAGATCTTCACAGGTTCAAGACAGATAGGGTCCCAGAAATAATAGGGGACATAGGGGCTTACTCTTAAACAAGAAGTTATTTGTAGCTGATACTTGCTGACATAGGGAAAATCAGTTTTCTCCAAAGTAATACTACTGGTACATCAACTGTATCCCTGGGCAGGCCCCATATACAGAAGTAGTTCACCAACACAAAATGTACACCATCCTTTTGGTTTTGTTCTGTGGATGTTAAATCTCTTTTTCCATTTTATATTTCATTTATTTGTCTTATTGATCTTTTGCTTGATTGTTTTGATTTTTGTTTTTATGAGTTATATTTTTAGAGAGACAGAGGACATAAAATAGGGTGGGTAGGGTGACCTTTTGCTTGATTTTTTTATTTTTGTTTCTATGAGTTGTTTTTTCTTTTTCTTTTTTTTAGAGAGAGAGGGGACATAAAGTAGGGTGGGTAGAGAGATGAGGAGGATCTGAGAGGAACTGGGAGAAGGGAAACATGATCAAAATATATTGTAGAAAGAAGTTAAATAAAAGATAACAGTCTTCTTTGTTCACATTCATCTCATATTTTTCTTTTTTTGGTGAATATGTGTGTATTTGGGTTTAAACCATAGTTTAAACATCATTTTTTAAAACATATTTTAGGATAAACTTTTTAGAGCAGTTTCAGAATTATAGTAAGGGAAGGAGTGCACATTTCAAGAAGCTTCAGGAAAAGTCCTATTATGAATAGCTTTCATTGTTACAGTCATTTGCATAATTGATGAGCCAACAATGACACATTATTATCAACTAATGTCCAAATGAATATCAGAATTTGCTCTGCTATATTACTATGTGGACTTACTGAATCTATAGTGCCTTCTATCTGTTAACACAATAATATGTAGAACAATTGGGATACCCTAAAGAGGTTTGAAGTTCTAACACTGACATCTCTATGCCACTATACCATTAAGAAAACTGAACAACAGCCAGATGTGGCGGTGCATGTCTGCCTTTAATCCCAGCATTTGGGAGGCAGATGTAGGTGAAACTCTGTGAATTTGAGGCCAGCCTAGATTACAGAATGAGTTCCAGGATAGTCAGGACTACACATAGAGAACCTGTCTTGAAAAAAACAACAGCAGAAACTAAACAAACAAACAAAAAAACAAAAGACAGAAAGAGAGAAAGAGGAAGGAAAGAAGGGCGGAAGGAAGGACGGAAGGACAGAAGGAAGGAAGGAAGAAAGGAAGGAAGTTAGCTTAAGTTTTCCTGTGTCCCACCTGGCCTGTGGTCAGGACAAATCTATCTCACCTGCCAATTCTGCAGTCGCTTGGACCCACAGATGCTTATATTAATTAGAACTGGTTAGCCTAATGGATCAGGCTTATTGCTAGCTAGATCTTACATCTTTTTTTTTGTTTGTTTGTTTTTTTTCGAGATAGGGTTTCTCTGTGTACCTTTGTGCCTTTCCTGGAACTCGCTTGGGAGACCAGGCTGGCCTCGAATTCACAGAGATCCACCTGCCTCTGCCTCCCAAGTGCTGGGATTAAAGGCGTGTGCCACCACCGCCCGGCTTAGATCTTACATCTTAAATTAATCCATTTCTATAAATCTATACCTTGCCATGTGGCTCGCGGCTTACCAGTATCTTTACATCTTGTTTCTCATGGCAGCAGCAGCTGGCAGTGTCTCCTGACTCAGCCTTCCTGTTCCCAGAATTCCCTTCTCTGCTTATCCTGCCTATACTACACTTCCTGCCTGGCTACTGGCCAATCAGTGTTTTATTTATCAACCAATCAGAGCAACACATTCACAACATACAGAGCAACATCACCCATCATTTCCTCTTTTCTTTCTTTTTAAAAGGAAGGGTTTAAATTCAACATAGTAAAATTATATATAACAAAACATTTATCAAGCAAGAATTATAGTTATAATGTCTAGTCTATTTGTATTTGGCAAAATTAAAGAAGATATACTATCTATCTTATATTTGTGAGTCTAAGATTTTATATCTAACTTATCTTTTATCATAACTAAGGAAATTATGCCTAGTCTTCAACTACATTAAAGACCTCAGAAGGATATAATATTACCTAAGTAAACAGGAAGTACATTGTAAAAACTTCCAAAAATCTAGAATGACAGAGACAGCTGGCAGCCTGGACAGTCACTCAAAGTTCCTCTGTAAAGTTGGGGCATCCATCTTCAGGCCATGGGCCTAGAGATTCTCAGTCACTTTTTTCTGTGTCCTGTAGAATGTCTGGCAGTTTCCTCTGCAAAGCAGGAACCTGGAGGACCATTTTGCCTTGTAAAGTTCAGTGGTCACCTTTCTATGGGTCCTGCATGTCCAGTTGATACATTTTTTAAGCAGTCCAGGCAAGAACCGTTTCTTGTCAAAATGGCTATTTTTGTCAAGAAGAAGATAAACTCCATATAGAGTGTCTTTGATATCCATCTTCCTCTCTGAAGTAATTCAGTCCTGCCAGGAGCAGACATGTCTCACTGTCCAGAAAGTCTAAATTTTTAGAACATTTTAAATGCCATATTCTGTAGGTCTTTGAATTGTTTGAAGATTATCTGCCTAACTGAATAAAGTCTATGTATATCTAGAAAACTTAACATGACTATAAGTTTGATTATCATAGAAGACTAATTATTAATCTGTATTTCTTAATTATCCATTACAATCTAAATGAGTTACATAAATATAATACCTCAAACAAGAGTGTATATATATATATATACATATATTTAATAACAAAATTAAGTTTAAACTTGTATCAATAAACTAAATTCCATAGCATTATAAAACATTTTAAACAAGTTGTTGCTCTTTAAAAGTAGGTTCATTAATCTACATTTTTATCTTATCATATCTATACTATCCCCTTTTCTTCTTTAGAAAGAGACTGCATTTATAATCAACATGTTTTAAATAAAAATATTGGTTTTACTCTGTCCCACACCAGAGGGCTCTTCTAATGTAGAACAGAAGAATCTCTCAACTTTTTCTTTTAGCAATATGCTTAGGTTTAGAGAAAAAGTGAGCCAATTCCATCTCCAAAGCCAGCTTGTTATATTTGGGAATTTGGGCATAGCTTCTCATACTACTTCCTGCTGGATGAGGGTGCTGTATTCTTATGGGGATCCTGAGAAAAGTAAGAATTATAGTCAAGTCCTGACTGGAACAGTCTGTGAGGCAGCATTGTATGAACCAGTTACCTTGAAACTGTTCTGGATGCTGGATCATCTGGGCCATGGTGTCATCGGAGACCTTTCAGGGGATCTTGGCTGGTCAAACCTGATATATCTTAATCTGGAACAAACCTATAGCCTCTTGTTTCCTGTGGAAACAAAAGCAGAACCTCCTTTCCAAAGCAACATATCCTTAGATGCAAATTTTGAAGTCAAGGTACCTTTAAAACATACATATTGGTTTAACTGAGCAGTCTTTACAATCAAATGTCTTTCTGTAGTTAAAAATCCCAAAGACAACACAATCCAGATTCTCTGTGTGACATACATCTTTACACGGCTTATTTTTATATTACTTTTACTTTTCTTAAAAGACTTTATTTTTAAAACTATTTTTATATAACTGTATATACATATATTTTCTCTCTTTTAAGCCTATGTACCTTTTTATATACATTGTAAACTATTGCATCTGAATCTGTTTTATTGTGAACCTATTGATTTAAACTGTAGTACTGGAACAGAATCCTTGGCTGCTGGCTCTGCCCAACTCAACTTTCCAACATAGCAGAACTAAGTTTACCACCAGCTTCAGAGGAACCATGCTCACTGCCAGTCTCTGGGAGGCAGTGGGTCTATGCCTCTATCAAAGCAGCTTGTAGCCCAGAAACCTTTTTGTTTTTAAACTAGTAAAAACTATATCCACAACGCAGCATAGTGTGCAGCTTAGAGACACCTCTGTGTAACATGTAGGTCAAGCCTGCACGCCATGATTGGTTCAATTTAGCAGTCCAGTACATAATCCCATGTGTCCTAACAGCTGTCTTTTGCTTCTTAACAGCCAAAAAACTCAAAATTAATACAAAAATATACAGAATCCAGATTTTCTGTGTATTTTCTGTCTTATGTAGCTTATTCTTTTTTTTTTATATTACTTTACATCTCTCTTTAAAGACTATTCATTTAAACTATTCATTTCCTCTATGACTCTACCCTTTTTTTTTTCTTTTCGTAAACCTACACACATTGTTAAATATATAGGATCCTGTTTTGAGGTTTTTTTCCATCTGAACCACTTTTACTGTGAATCCCTGGTCTTTTTTGACCACATGAGCAAACTTTTCAACTGCTAACCTATACCTGGATTCTCTACACATGGCTCTCAGCTGGCTCCTCACACTTCTAGGGTCCTGAGAGCCAAGTCTAAAGCTCAAATTCCACTCAGAGGTTCATGACCGAGAACTGTATTCAACCATCCTAGTTATGGAAGCCGGTACTATGGAAGCTAGTGTCTGTGCTGCCACAAGTGGTTTTTCACTTAGCTTGCCATTTAGCTAGGTTGGCTGAACAGCAATACCTCTTAAAGAAGCCATATCCTTTTTGTCCCCCTCCAAAGCTTCTTCAGGCACTATAGAAATTGGAGTGCCCCAAGTTGGTATATCAATTTATTGTTGGTTGTTTTTTGGCTATTTTGGAGGGCCTGCCACCCAGCTCCCAAATAAATCATACACAGACGGAGGCTTATTCTTACTTATGAATGCCTGGCCTTAGCTTGGTTTAGTTCCTATCGAGCTTTCCTTAACTTAATTTATCCTGTCTACCATTTGTCTCTGGGCTTTTCCTGTTCTCTTACCTCTGTAATTCTTACTCTTGCTCCATGGCTTTCTGTGTAGCTGGGTGGCTGGCCCCTGGAGTCCTCCTCCTTCTCTGGCTGCTAAATAGCTCTTCCCAGATTTCTCCCTCTATATAGTCTCTCTGCTTGCCAGTGCTGCCCCTCCATCCTTTCTCCTGCCTTGCTATTGGCCAGTTCTTTATTAGACCATCAGGTATTTTACACAGGCACAGTAACAAAGCTTTACAGAGTTAAACAAATGCAACATAAGCAAAAGTAATATTCTGATACACATGAACTCACAGCAGTGGTGATTGTTTATCAAGATGTCTACAAAGTAAAGACATTATCGACATTCTAGCAGGAAGTGAGGTGAGGATCACAGCCTCTATCTCTATCCAAGGAACTATTGACATTTGATCACCTCTGTGGGAGGAAAAAATCACTTTTCTTTAGGGATATGGCCCTTCATAAGTTAAGCATCCTCCAATGTATGTCCTATGATATGAAGACAGGACACACACACACACACACACACACACACACACACACACACACATACATGCACACACATACACACAGAGCAAGAAGTTTAGGAGCAGGATATATTAGGAGGATAGAAAAAAAGGTGTGGTTATGAGAAAAATGTTAGGGGAAGAATATATATTATCAAAAAGTAATTTATAAAATTCTCAAAGAATTGATAAAATCTTATATTTAAAAATGTAAAAAAAATTAAAGACCCTTCTGCAACTCAATGAAAGACATTTTTTTATTATAGATTATGAACATGTCTAAAATGACACGATAAACATCTATTTTCACAATTTCCTATGAGTATAGGCTGGCAAGTTATGGACCACCTACACAAGATAGATTTATGGACATTCGTTTTATATATATGTTTAGCTTTATAAGAAATAGATGTTTTTACATATGAATATGCAATCACATCCCTACAACTAATGAGAGAGTGGTCCAATTGTCTTGTTCCTCAACAGCATTGGCTGCATAGATGATTTGAAATTAGTTTTTTTTGTGTGTGTATCTTTTCTTACTTAAAAGTCCCAATACTATATGAACGTCCAAAGATTGTCACTTATGTGGTCCATTTGTGCAAATATTAGCTCCATGTTTCATCTGATTTTAAATCAAATGATTTTTAATGTGCCTTAAGTATTCACTTGAATAATTTTTTCTTATCTCTTAGAAGTTGCATAGTTTGGCCTTTTAGATTTATATCTCTTATCCAGTGAGCTATTTAGTTTAGTTAACAGTGGGCTATTTAGTTTTTATTTTTTAATTTTTCAATATTTATCTTGGATTATTTCCTTAGCAACACTTATTTTTCATTGAAAGTTTATCTCATCAGATAGATTAAAATCAGTGATTATCATATCTTAGTATTATTTTGAAATGCCACAAATATAATCTCAAATATTTTATATGTGGAAGAATTTACAATTACATTTGATCATGAATCGGTAGAATTTATTTGTTTAGATTGCATTTAATCCAGACTTATAGTGCCAAATTCATTCTTCCAAAAAAACCTACTTCACTTGTGTTTTGGCTAATGATGTCTACAGTTTAACCAATTGCTTTGCTAAAATATCTTTGCTATGTTAATTGAAATATTCAGATAAGCTTTCTTTAATACATTGATTCAACACATAAATGAAATAAGTAATAATGAAGTATATACAAATCATATCATAATTTTAAATACATTTTCTATTTTTCAGAAGTTTATTCACATGTTACACAGATGAACATAAAAGTTATGAATATGAATTTGAACTTTACTTACAATAAAATATAATAAAATCTTGTTCATTTATAACACAATGATATGACCACATACCACAATAAGAGCACAGAGGTAGGTTGACCCTCTGGAAAAAGAAAAGAATCTCAGAGATTTCATTGGCTTTAGCGTGTCCTATACACTGAATGTGCCAAAATATTCACAGTGGCAGTTGAAATGATTGGCCCAGACTTTATACTAGTAGCCTGTGACAGCATCAAATGAGATAAAGCATGACTCATTAATGAGAAAGGGTATGTCTCACAAGGTCTCAGTAAACTCGTAACTCTGACCCCAAGGCAAGAATGCTCAAGCCACCTCAACTCTATTGAGTTCAGCTTTTCTCAAGAAGACACTGCAAGAAAATTAGAACACTTGGCTGTCATTGACAATCACTTATACAATAAAATGCCAAGACTTTGTTTCTATCCTAAAACATCCAGATTTTATTTGTTTTATAGTATAGTCTGAGCTTCAGGACTTTCATAATACGGTACAACATTTAAATATACATTCAAAGTTGAAATCTAGTAGTAGATTAAAATATGTATCTGACATTAAATCATACTTGCCTCGGACATAGGGAGTCAGCATAAGATTTAATAGGCAAAATGGACTGGAGAATGTTTACCACAATGTGTAATAGCAACAACATTGTTTTTTCACATGTGTGTTATGGATTTATAATCTGAAATTTGAAAAAAAAAACTTCTATGGAAGTTTTTTTGTGTTTCAGAGTTTAAGAGGATACACATAAATACAATGAAATATTAAATCAAGTTCTACAATGTATTGATTTGTGCATAAAATAGGGAAAACAAGCAAGCATACAAAAACTCCTGTAAAAGTTTCCTATGTTTGCTCTCTCTATTTATGAAAGCTTTATAGGGGCAATAAATTGGAAAAAGAGTAAATTGCAGGTATCATAAAAACTAGAGAATTTGTCTATTTCAATTAAAATTAACATGATGCCTGGTGTTGGAACTGCCATTATTCCAATGATATTAGCATATTGTCTGGGCTTAATGGCAAGTGAGGCAGAATGGAAACCTATGATGGATTTTATTAAAATGAGAAATAGGCAGAAGATAAACATTATACTTTACTCATTATTAAAATTAGCTTATCAGTCAGAGACTGAACGAGTTACTAAGGAAATAGAATGTAGTAAGATATGATTTGATGGTAAGAAAATAACATGAAATTTCCAGGGGATGAGATCTTATTCTGATTGATCTGTCACATAACTGTATAATGGCCAGGGAAACTGAAGGATGCATGAGAGAATTAGATAAGGAAGCTTGCACCTCAGTGTTACACTCTCAAGATTTAACTGCCTGGGAACAATCCAAAACAACTCCTAAATGTGTTCCAGGTTTAGAACCAGACATAATATAGATATAAATATAGCCATCATTTGTATTTTGCTTTATTGAGTTTCAAACATTTTCTTTAACTGAGGAAAAAAAGTTAAGCCTTGAATGTGTTACTCCTAATTGGAGTCCTGTAGCTAGAGTTTTCCTGCCTGGCCCATGGTCAGGATAAATCTCTTTCACCTGCCAGTCCCACAGCCGCTTAGACCCAACCAAGTAAACACAGAGATTTATATTGCTTACAAACTGTATAGCCGTGGCAGGCTTCTTGCTAACTGTCCTTATATCTTAAATTAATCCGTTTCTATAAATCTATACCTTGCCACATGACTCGTGGCTTACTGGCATCTTTACATGCTGCTTGTCCTGGCGGTGGCTGGCAGAGACTCCCTCCGCCTTCCTGTTCTTTTAATTCTCTCTGTTAGTCCCGCCTATACTTCCTGCCTAGCCACTGGCCAATCAGTGTTTTATTAGCAACACATTTGCCATACAGAACATCCCACAGCAGAGTCCTTTTGTGTTCTAGAGCAATATGAACTGCTTTGTATTGATTGTAGGCATTGATTGATTTGGCATGTCTGGCATGCCAAACAAAACACTAAAAAGTCATTTGTTTTTATTTACTTACAATCAAGTTCAGGAAGCAAAATGATCTTTTGGCAACTAGATTTGGTCAATTTTCTAGGCTTCAATACTGTGTGTCAAGATGTGGCCTATTGTTCCTAGCATAGAAGGGTTCCATTGTGATTAGTAACCTTGGCTTGACATTTTCTGGTTGCTGGTTACATTGCAAAGCAAAAATGGAAAAAAACAAAACAACAATAACAAAAATGTACTGTCATTCTACAAAATCTTTACAGAGCAGTCTCGTTCCTTATGTAAGTTTGTAAAAACATGAATTTTGAGCATGTGTTTAGGAAAAGCAAAATTTCTTCAATGACTATTCCATATTGTTTATACAATTAGAAAGAATTTTAATAGTACTAATTATAAAGTATTTTCATAATTTTAAGATTGTAAATTCATCACACTTGCCTACATTAATCTATTTTATAATTCTGCATTAAGAAGCAGAAAAAAAAGATAAAGGAAAAAGGAAGACACCTTCCCTCTTTAGTAGATGTGATCAAGTCAGTCAGTTTACAGATTTATTGGGAATATATATGCAACATATGTAAGATGATTTGACTAAAATAAAAATAAAACTAGAGAACCTCTTCCTCAAAGTCTTTTCCATATAGTGGTACAGGGTTTATAAGAATTCTTATTTAGAAGTATGACAATGAGAAGCAAAAATATTTCCCGTGCAATTGTAGGCCAACTGAATTGAGAAGTGACCGATGCAGGAGCATTCATAGGAGACCTCGAGATCTGTGCCGAGGCGGTTATGGAGACAGTTGGCAGAGAAGAGGTACTTCCCTGTAGTGCAGCAGTGCCACTATTGCCATGCAAAGGCAAGCACCAGAAAGGAAGCACATGCCCATCAGCTGTGTGTTAATGATGCCAAGTTAAGCAGAAAGTGATTTGCTGGATGATAACTTCTAGTGCTTTTGCCCTATCCTAGCGATACCATGCAGGGATGCCCTGAGAAATGAAATGCGTGCTCATCACATTTCCAGTGAATCATGCTAAAAGGACAGAGCAGCCACCAGGTGGATAATAAAGGGATCTGAAGAGGAGGCAATTTTCTTACTTTATGGTCAAGCACAATGCTAGACAGGTATCTACAGATTAAGGAAGGCAGAGAACACTCTAGAAATTTGGTCTACTAATCTGTGCTACAGATCAAAATGAGGCTTCAACATTAGCCAAGGTGTTTTTGAAACCTAAATCTATACTAAAATTGTCACATAAAATTCAGTTATTTTTATAGACATATTTTAGAAAATATTAAAATCCCAATCTTCCATTAACCCAATTTTTAAGACAGCAAAAGATAACTGGTGTGGGATATGTGTACACTGTATGAAAGCGTATTGCTGTGGTCAGGGTAATAAAAAACTGAACAGCCAATAGCTAGGCAGGATGTATATAGGCTGGATTTCTGAGGAAAGAGAAGAGGAGGAGGAGATAATAGAGGCACAGAGGAGATGCCAATGAGACAGGGAGGGAGTCAGACATACAGAATGAAAGATAGGTAAAAAGCCACATGGTAAACCATAGATGAATAAAAGCAAGTTAATTTAAGTTATAAGAGCTAGTAAGACAAGCCTAAACTAACGCCAAGCTGTCATAATTAATAAGTCTCCATGCCATTATTTGTGAGCTGGTGGCCCAAAGAAAAATCTGTCTACAGATAATTCCTTTAATCAAGCCCAGATATTTTATATGTGTTGGCTAATCTGAGAAAGGTGTTTTAGTGTTCTTATTTATAAGGACTGTGGAGAAAAGGCTTCAGATTTATTTAGATAATACATATTAAACAAAATTTGAATCCAGAATGTCTGACCCTATATTTCACAGAATACTCCTTACTGTCTTTGCTTGTCTTAGAAATAATATTTGTACATATACATGAAAGAACGTCCACATAGTTGAAATATTAGTGTTTTCATATCTTATATACTGTATGGTAATTTAAATGATTATATTTCTAACTCAAAAACATATGCCACTTAAGTGGTAATCTGTGCTTTTTTAATGTACATTATTTATTTTTCATCTTTCACTATTGCAAATTATAAAGCCCAGTACAGCACACATTTTGAGCCATTTAATATGTACATTACTTAAAAATAAATAATAGCATTTGGGACTTCCTCATGGTGAATGAATTACAGGCTGAAGTCCCTAGAATATTAAGTCTGACATGGAGATTGGCATGCTGCAAGGATATTTTTTGTAGAGGATTCTGATGTGTAGTGTTTTATTAATCATTTATATTTCAAAACTTGTTTTTAAAAAGATATGCATCTGAGGAAGAATAAAAGGTGCAGAGATGAACAGAAGCAGAAACTGAATTATGATATAAATACAAGTAGGTCTACCAGTCCCAATCCAGGCCACGAAGCCAATAAGGAGCCAACAAGTCTCACACAGAGTCAGAGGGTTTACCCTTTGTCACGGTCATTGTCCTGTTGCAGTGAAGAGATACCATGACCATGGCAACCAACTCCTATAAAGGAAAACATTTAATTTGGGACTGGCTTACATTTCAGTGGTTTAGTCCATTATTATCACGGAGGGGGTGGGGAAGCATGGTGGCATGCAGGCAGACATGGCACTAGAAAGATAGCTGGAGATTCTACATTTCAATAAGCAGGAAGCAGGAAAAGAGAGTGCCACAGATCCTGTCTTGAGCATTTTGGACCACAAAGCCCTTTCCCCAAAGGCCACACCCACTCCAACAAAGCCACGCCTCCTAATGCCACTCCCTATGCATTCAAATAAGCCTATGGGGGTCATTCTTACTCAAACCCACCACACCCTTCACGTGTCTGCACTTACCAGTAACTCAACTATTTCACGAAATTGTCAATAATCTTGAGTGAAGTAGTTCCATCCAGTTGAGGGCAGTTCTTAGAGCTGTCATCTACCGTAATTCCCAGACTCTGGAGAAGCAAAAACTTCAGCTCTCAGCAGAACCTCCAGCACCAGAAGACCTACTTAGGACTTTGGATTTACTGGCTTCTTAATTGTTCTGAATGACACTACTTTATGATTATTGTGGGATCCTTGGTGTAGGATACATTGTATGTAACGGATGAGTAGGATGAGTCACGTAGTTTTACTCTGTAGCTGGGGTAGAGGCCAAAAGTGATAAAGAGTACATTTTCTCACCTGTTAGTAATTTTAAATCACATTCATCAGCAGTCATCATAATGACATCCTTGCTCTAATTCCACAGATCTATGGTCTCCTTTTGGAGTTCCAATAGCTACATAAGGTCTTTTCATATCACTTGTATCACAATGAATGTATTGCATAGAACTGTCTTCCAAACCAAACTGCTAACATCTTCAGGAGCTCTGCAGGGTCTGTTCAAAGAGACTCATAACAGCGGAACCTGTTGACTATTTACATTCACTCACAGAAGGAGGGCATGGAGACGTTCATGAGTCTCTCACCTGAGTATCAAGCCATCCTTCCCAACCACTTATAAGTAATTGTGCCTCAATTGCTTGTGATCTTATGATAGGGGATAGAGCAAATAGGAAATGACAAGGCACGAGGATCCTAGCTTTGTAATCACAGGGAAGCTATGGTCCCTGCAGCTGCAAACATTAAGCCAGCTCGTTATCGTTTCATTGCTAAGTTAGTAAGTCCATTAAACTCAATAGTTCTCCCAGATGAACTTAAGTGGTTCCATGCCATGGTTTGTCACTGGAACCTTTGGAGGAGAAGTAGAAAGAATTGTTTAAGTCTCTTCTTGGGAAGGAATTTTAACAGCAGCTAAAAGCCTATTGGTCCTCATTATAGATAACATAAGTCTACTGGCACCTGATATTAATACTTTGCTTCTGGGGATTATTCTTAACTGCAATGCTGACATATTTCTGTTCTTAAACACAAGAGACATGGTTTTCTTCCCACTTTTTAGTGGTTTGAGATATAAGATGTACTGTTTTGTTTTATTTTTCTCATTTAAATAAGGGAATTGCAGCTTTTCTAGAATACTGAGTCTGTTACAATGAACCTCATTTACATGACATTCCCCCAGAGCTTACTTCCAACAACATCAAACATTCAGCATACTTATATGATCCAGTTTGGTTAGTACATCATCACCATTAATGAGCAAACATAACAATGATCCAACTCCCCAGACAATCTAGGTACCTTCAAAATACACTACAGAAGAAAGTGAGAGACAGAATGCAGTTTTTGAAATAACAAATATAGTCAATTTCTTTTGAGATAGGAAATTATATACTATGTCTGCTCCCAAAAGAGTCTTCTAATCCCCTTGTCAGAAAAAAAGTGGGAAAAAGTTTCTCCACTTTTTGTCCCCATGATATGAGGGTGCTGACTAAACATTCCATGTGAGTCACAACAACAGACGACTACTACGTGGCTGAACTTGAGATGGGTGTGGTCATCTTTAAGGTGACATTCCTTTTGCAGTAGGTTCAGTGTGATGATTAATGAATCCCTCAACCCTCATCAAAGAAGCTTCCATCTGCAGGAGGTGGTGATTAACATAGAGACCCATACCTGTTCAAGGTATAGTGAACAAGCCAAAGTAGAAGTCTCATCCCTAAAGAGGATATATCTGATAACACCTCTCTTCCCAAGGCTTAGAATAATTTCAACAGAGAGTGAAAATATGGATAAGAAGAACAATAGGCAGTGGATGACTGCCAGGAAGTATCTTCTGGGTACATCAGGATAGCTACACATATGATCTCACAACAGTTGTAACAGCATGCATAAGACATGTGCAAGCCCGAGCTAGACAAATCCAACACATAGATGTTATGTGAATCCACGAGAGTCTGTTAAAGAATCTCAAGAATTTATTAAGGTATAAAATGGGAGTAATACATAAATTGATACAGAATAAGGAAGAAGCTGCCACTGATCCATTTGCTGAGTCCTGCTGTCTGGCCAGGGGAGCTAGGGACCCACCTAAAGCTGCTCTGTGCCGCTGAATCTGGTCCTTGCCACCCAAGAGAGTGCTCCACCCCTCTTATTCAGCTTTTAAGGGGTCACATACACAGACAAAGTCACGCCCTAGAGTTTGTACCCTAAAGACATTGGCTGAATGGGAGGAATTCACACAACACATAAAGGGAAATTAGACATGAAATCCTACCCATAGCCAAGGAGTTATTGGTAAATGAAACGTATTAGGAAAGGGAGAGTCAGCTTTATCTAAGTGTGTATAAGTTGTCCATGCTCCAGTTTCTACATCTAAGATTTTTTTGGGAAGTATAACCCATGGGCTAGATGAGATTTTAAAAGGGACGGATAAAGTACAGTAGGTTGGGAAGGGGTGTGCCTTTGGAAAAAGGAGGGTGAATATGAACATGCTATAAGAAATTCTCAAAGAACTAACAAATGTATATATAAAAATATATGTGTTAGCCTTCTTCATGTGTGACTTATTTTTCCAATAATATGATGTTAGTCAACCAAAATTAGGCAAAATTTTGATTGCCTGTATTGCATACATATTGTATGCAATTGTATTGATAGCCAAGAATCTATGAGGAATTTGAGTACATATTTCTGATACATATGTATCATGAATCTTAAAAGTTCTTATTAATAAAATCAAACCTCAGCCAGGTATTGGGGTGAACTGCTGGAAGATCAGAGAGACAGAACAAGCCACAACTATCTCACCTCGCCGGATCCTCAGCTGGTCTTGTTTCCTCAGACTGGAAGCCTCTGAGTCCTAATCCAGAATGGGTCTCAGCTGAACTGCTGCTAGAAGCCTGAATGCTTAACCAGCCCAAATGCTTCTCCAGGCCAAATGCCTACCCAGGCCAGATGCTTCTCCAGGGCAAATGCCTCTCCAGGGCAAATGCCTAACCAGGCCAGATGCTTCTCCAGGGCAAATGCCTCTAGTTTCTGGTCCTCACACCTTATATACCTTTCTCCTTTCTACCACCACTTCCTGGGATTAAAGGCTGGTTTTCTGGGATTAAAGGCGTTGTCACCATGCCTGGCCATTTCCAATGTGGCCTTGAACTCACAGAGATCCAGAGGGATTTCTGTCTCTGGAATGCTAGGATTAAAGGCATATGCTATCACTGCCTATCCTCATGTTTAATATTGTGGCTGTCCTGTTCTCTGACACCAGATAAGTTTATTAAGGTACACAATATTTTGGGGAACACAATACCACCACATACATATTACTTCAAAGATGTTTCCTGCAAGCAGGGTATTTAGTATGTTTGTAACAGCAAATAATGATTTCCTAGTTGCTTATAACACATTTCTAAATGTATAAAGTTGATCGGTTTTTATGTGCATACCAAATATTCCTTTGTGATTTAAAGTGTGATGTTAAAGCTCAAGATTAAAATTGTTCTTCTAATAAAACAGCTGATATGGTGCAGATTTATAAATTATTTTATAAAATGTTCAGAAATTTAGTTTCAGTACTTTACATGCATTAAGCAAAACTCTGTAACTTGGTATTTTTATTGTAAAATACTGCCTCCTCTTCAAATGTAACTTAAAAGAAAATAATAGTATGTGGAATTTTCTGTATTTTAAATTGTATTTGAAAGATAATATATCTGCTTTCAAGTATAATTTTAATACATTCTGTATGAGTATTTTGCAAGGAATACATATAATTACATAAATGTTAAGCTGCAAACTAGTTCAATTGTACATTTGTCTGAATATGAAGGAAATTATTTTTTTAAGATACACTCATAGTGACTCTCATAAATAGTTCTTTTTCAGTAAAACTTGGGAAAGTAGTATCTAGCTAGGTTTACCTGACAACTTCTCAGATTTCTGTGTTTGCAGACAGACACATACATATACAAACACATATATCTTCAAGAGAAAATGCATAATATAAGAATCAGATATAGAATTTATGAATATTATTTTTTATTGGCTATTTTAATTGGTATATAGACTACATATAATAATAATGAACTGGTAGTATTGCAAAACATTTATCAATTACATAAGATTTAATGCAAATTATAAGTCATTGCCTTCATTTATTTAATGTAAATATATTCAAAATGATTTTCTTAGTAGTTTTTAAATATACAACACAGAATTGACAGCTGTAGTCATGAAATTATATAGTACCTTTGAGGATCATCATGCTTTCAATTATAGTACTAAGATGACAATCTTTTTAATGAACTATTAGATTCAGTTTATTTATATATCATTGTTGGTTTTTAATCCTTATTAAAGATATTGACAAAACTCTTTGTTGAGCTATGGCTCTAGTCTTCTTTTCGTCATTGTTATAAAATACTCTTAGACCTAAAGCAAATGTGGTGAAAAAGTTTATTTGGCCTACAATTCCAGTTTGCAATGTGGTGATATTTTCTTTGTGAACCCCAATAAAACTTATCAGCAGATCAGAGGACAGAGTCAGCCACTAAATTAGACATAGAGGTCAGGCAGTGGTGGCACACACCTTTAATTCTATCACTCAGGAGGCAGAGATCCATCTGGATCTCTGTGACTTCAAGGACACACTGGGAACAGAGCCAGGCATAGTGGCACACACCTTTAATCTCAGCACTAGTTAACCATAGAGGTCTGGAGGTCTGTACAGACAGACAGGAAGTGATAGAGCTAGGTGGAAAGAGAAAGTGATGTAGCTACGTAGAGAGAGGAAGTAAGATGGCAGGGCACAGAAAGGTATATAAGGCATGAGTATAAAGGAAGTAGTGCTCTGGAGGCTGAGGAGTTGGTAAGGTAAGGTTGGCTGTGGCTTGTTCTGTTTCTCTGATCATTCTGCTTTCACCCTAATATCTGGTTCCAAGGTTTTTTACTAATAAGACCTTTTAAGATTCATGTTATATCACAATCCATCATTGAGGTACATCAGAGTAGGAAGAAATATTGGGGCAGAAATGACAGAAGAATGCAGTTTATTGGTTCAGTGTCTAGACTGCTCACAGGCTTCTAATTAGGTAGCTTGCTTATATGGTGTAAGATCATCTGCCTAGGGATGTTGCAAGCCACAGAAAACTGAGCCCTTCAACATCAGTAAAAATCAAGACAGTCCATAACAGACATTCCCACAGGACAATATGATCTAAGGGATTTCTCAGTGAAGGCTTTCCTCTCACAAGACCCTAGACTGTGTAAAGCTGGTAATAAGGAGAACTAGGAGAGTGTGTTTCTTATGTCATTTGGCAGTGTGATGGTTTGAATAAGAATGACTTCACAGGATCATATATGTGAATGCTTAGTCACTAAGGAGAGGGAATATTTGAAAAGATTAGAAGAATTAATATGCGGGTCCTCATTGAAGGAAGTGTGTCACTTTGAAATTTCAAAACATATACTAGGCCCAATACCTCTAACTGGGCCTGCAGGACAGAATGTAGCTCTCAGCTACTTCTCCAGCACTGTATTTATTCGCTACCATGTTCTCTACTGCCACACTCCCTTCCATGATGATAATGAACTAAACCTATGAAACTGTTAGCAAGCCCCCAATTAAGTACTTTCTAAGAGTTGTCATCCTCATAGTGTCTCTTCACAGAAATAGAACAGTAACTAAGACAAGTACCGTACTGTGCTGGTCATTTTTTACAAACATGATACGAACTAGGGATACTTGAAAAGAGAGAACATAAGTAGGGGAATTTCCTCTGTTGTATGGGCCCCTAAGCATGTCTGTAGGAGAATTTTCTTTGCTAATGATTGATATGGTTCATGCCAGATCAATGTGGGCAGTGCCACTGCTAGGGAGGTAGTCTTGGGTTTGTATTACAATAAAATAATCTGAAAGCAAGGCAGCAAGCAACATCCCTCCATGTTTTCTGTTTCAGATACTGTTTCTAGATACCTGCTTGAGTCCATGCCCTGGCTTCCCATAAAGATAGACTAGAAGCTGTAAAAGAAAATGAGCCCTTTCCTCCCCAAGTTGCTTTTGGTCATTGTCTTAGTTTATTGGTGCAATAAAATACCATGACTAAAAGCTAGTGGGGAAAGAAAGGGTTTATTTGGCTCATGCTTCTCCATCACTTTTCATCACTGGAGGAAGCTAGGACAAGAGTTCAAACAGGATGGGAAAGTGGAGTCAGGAGATGATGCAGAAGTTATGAAGGGATATAGCTTACTTGTTTGCTCCTTCTGCCTTGCTCAGTCTACTTTCTTCTAGATACAGGGCTACATACCACCCACAGTGGGCTGGGCCCTCCCACATCAACTGGTAATTAAGAAACTGCTCAACAAGCTTGCCTACAATTCAACATTATTGAAGTGTTTAATCAGTTGAGGCTCCTGACTCATAGATGACGGTAGCTTGTGTCAAGATGGATTAAAGGTAGCCAGCACAGCCATGCTATTTATCAAAAGCAACATAAAATTAGCTAATAAAGAAATTATGACAAGAGATGGACTTCACTGTGTTGGATTCTTTGGAGGATTATGGAAAGACTTTAGAATTTGGGACTGGAAAATCAACTAAATGCTTAGAACTTAATAAAATGTTCTGTAGTAGCTTTGCAATTAAGAATATTGAGAGAAATGTTGGTGATGGAGGCCTGAATTATGAAGCTTCATAAGTGAGTTTGAGAATCACTCAAAAATTCTATCAGGGCTATTAAAAAAATCTGCAACTCTGTGTATAATGGCTCCATTCCAAGATGTAGTGTATAGAATTTGGAGTGTCCTCAAGATATAATTATTTCATCAGAATTTTACTTTATTCTTTAATATAAACTGAAATAATATAATAATATTATATTATAATAATATAAACTGAAAAGTTTTTTTCTGATGTATTTCTAACAAGGCTGACTGATATGCTAGCTTCCAACTATGATATAGAAGATATTCTGAACCCTGAAAAAGCCTGATATTATCTATCAAGAGATGTTGAACTAAAGGGTAGCTTGATATTAAACCTTGTGTAAAAGGATATTGATCAGTTGTATGCTTACATATCAGGGAAGATAAAATCATATAGAACTGGAAAAGCATAGATAATTTAAGGAGAATTGCATAGTGGAAGTATCTAAATAGTTTAAGCCAAAATGTACATTACTGAAAATCGTGGAAAATTATGCAATTAGACAGGCATGATTAACATGTTATATGAGTATTTAACATACAATATCTATATATAGATACACATATATAGATAATTGATCAAACATAGCTTTGTAGACAAACTATAAAATGTTCATTTCTATTAATATTAAACAGAAATATGTGAGTTCTTTAAGAATAGTCACAGAATAATTGTTTTGCACCATAAACAAAAATCTAAGAATTAAAGATTTACTTTTTTCTTTTGGACTAAGTTTTTTGTTCTAACCACAGAGAGTACGTTTTACTAACTCTTCACTCAAATCCTCTTGGGATTCTATAACATAGGGGATAAAATCACCAAAAGAGAGACTATTTTACATATTTCAAAAGTGGAAAATGTAAAAATGGAAAATTTTAAACTTGAAACCTAATAATTTGTAATAGAGAATTCTCATGTCACCACAACAAAAGCAAGAATAAAAGTACCTTGAGGAAAGAGAATTTATTTTTGATTCACAGCTCAAAATATACAGTCTGCCATAAAGCTAGAGTCAGGCATTTGGGAACTTGAGGTAGTTGTTAAGATCGATTTCACAGTAAAGAAATGGAGGGAGATGAGTTCTGGTTCTCGTCTAGCTTTTCATTTTTATGGCATATAAGAACCCAAGACATGGAGAGGTTCGGTCCAGATTTAGGCTGGAACCTTCCAACCCACTTCTGTACAGAAAATTCCTTACAGATATGCAAAGTGTCCTGCCTGGTGTTATAAGATTCTTTCAACAAGTCCACTACTTTTCAACTTGACATAAAAACATCACTTTTACATCACACCTATCTTTTGTTCCATTTAAGCTCATAACCATCTCATAATTCAAAATATATTCAATCCAACTACAAAAGTGCTCATATTATTGAGCAGTGCTCTTCAAAGTTCTAAATTCTGAGTCATAAGTAGGACTTGCATAACTGCATAACTTTGAGTCTCTGTAGAATAATTTTGAGAAGAGTTATATACTTGTAACATACACTGACATAAATTGAGTGTGGGGATATAGTAAGGGAAGTTTGGGCCAAAGCAAGACCAAAACATAGCATGGAAAGCGTAAAATCCTGAAGCACCATTTGTAACATCTGGGGGTTTAGACAAAATCATCTGAGCAACAAAGGGCTTGAGTAATCCTGCCCCATCAGTTCTGCTGCCTCATTCCGGACAACTTTTCTCTGGAGCTGGCTAAGTTCTGTGCCTAAAGCTTTACTCGAGGGATCTTTCCTGTTCCCAGATTCTCTACCATTCTGGTACCTACTAGCTTGCAACTTTGGTTTCAGCTTCATATCATTAACTGGCCTCCTCAGAACATGCTTGCAGCAACTCTGACTCTGAAGAATTCTGGGAAAATGTCCCCCTGACACCCACAGTCTTGTATCTTTTTCTGTCATGACACTCTACCTGACGAAAAGTAACTTTAAGAAGGAAGTACCTATTTTGGCTTATAGTTTGAATGTATAGTCAAGACTGGGAAGTCACAGAGGAATGTGAAGCATTGAGTTGCATTACCTTTGTAGTCAGGAAGCAGAAAGTGATAAATGCTGGGGCTTGGCTGATTTTTCCTTTGTAGGCCATCTCAGATCTTAAACATGGATGGTTCTACTCACATTTATAGTGAGTCCTCCCACCTCATCCTAACAATGTAGAAATTTGTTGTGCAATATTATTTTAACTAGGCAAAGATATGTTATATTTGTTAAAGCTGCGAAATATTACTTTATGTAAAAGTGTGTTACATTTTTTTCTACTGCCTTTGCAAAGAATGTAAAGTTGTGTTACATTTGTTTATGTTGCATTTGTTTAATTATGTAAAAATGGGTTTCTGTTTTACCTTGCCTGCCTAAGGCACCTGGTTAATCTAATAAAAAGCTGAGAGGCCAATAGCTAGGCAGGAAAGGAATAGGTGGAGCTGGCGGGCAGAGAGAATAAATAGGAGAAGGAATCTAGGCTAGAAAAGAGAGCAAAGAGAAGAGAGAGAGGAGAAAATGAGGAAGAAAAAGAGGGAGATGCCCATGGCCAGACAGGCAGCCCCCAGCCAGCAGACACAGAGTAGGATATACAGAAAGAGAGATGAAAAGCCCAGAGCCAAAATTTTCTATGAAGAGAAACAGGTTACTTTTAGTTAAAGAGAAAATGCTAAGCAGAAATGAGTATAAGTTGAGATCAAACATTCAAAACTAATAATAACTCGCTGTGTCATGATTTGGGAACTGGTTAGTGGCCTAGAAGAAAAAGTTTGGTACAGAAATTCTCCCATGGACTTGCCTGGAGGCTTGCATATTTATTTATTCTAGCTCTTATCAAGTTGAAAATCATTATTAGCCACCAAATCATTCCAGGTAATATTGGTTCCTGAATTGTTATTACAGATATTGGTTTTCCTAGAAATACTATGTTTGACTTTTTTATTGTATATATAAGACAGTGTCTGAAATCATGTGACTGACTAAGAAATCATGTGTTAAATTCTCTTTCCTTGATATCATTGTCTTATTGTCTTTCTTATCATAACTGATGATATCATTAACTTTTATATTCTCGTTCCAATCATCTTAGTACCTTAGTACCATATTCCTCTCCATCATCTGCCTATACCAGCTGTAATCCAAATGATTTCAAATCTCCATGAGAAGGACATGTCAAATAACATGAGGTTTGCTGGCTTGTTTTGTTGCTGATAATTTCTTATCAGGAACCAAACTGAAGATTCAAATTATTCTTTATTTTATCCCTCCCTCTGTTCCATAAAAATACGATTGATTAACTGGATAAACAGATATAACGGGGCAACAGCCTTATTATGCTCATGGTTTCCAAAGAAAAGTAAGACAATGCTTCTGTTTTTTTGATTAGAAAACTAGGTGGTCATAGACTACTGGCAATAGAAGAGAGGATGCCTGAGCTTGCCTGCTCTGGTGATCAGATGACTGAATACCGTAACTGTCATCATAGAACCCTCATCCAGTGACTGAAGGAAGCAGCTGCAGAAATCCATGGCCGAGTCCCAGGCAGAACTCCAGGAGATCAATCGATGAGAGAGAGGAGGAATTTTGTGAGCAAGAGATATCCAGACCATGATTGGAAAAAGTACAGAGACAACTAGCCAAACTAATGGAAACGCATGAACTGTGGATCAATAGCTGAGGAACCCCCATGGAACTGGACTAGACCCTGTGGATAAGTGAGACAGTTGTTTAGCTTGAACTGTTTAGGGGCCCCCAGGCAGTGGAATCAGGACTTGTTCCTAGTGCATGAGCCGGCTTTTTGGAACCTAGTGCCTATGGTGAGACACTTTGCTCAGCCTTGGCACAGAGACAAGGGGCTTGGACCTGCCTCAACTGAATGTACCCGGCTCTGCTGACTTCCTATGGGAGACTATGCCTTGGAGGAGGCGGGAAAGGGGGGTCGGGTGGGGGGGGTGGGGGGGGGGCAGAAGGAGGGAGGATAGGGGAATCTGTGGTTGGTAGGTAAAATGAATAGAAAAACTCTTAATAAAAAAAAAGAAAACTAGGTGGTTTAACTTTCTCCATATACATATCACATGTTTGTGAGTGGAAAATAGATGAGAAAGAGGCAAAAAACCGTGATAATTCAATGCAAGTCTCCTTTCTATATAACCCTATTTGTTTGTCGACATTTCTGTGATTGAAAAAAGTCATTGCTTTACAAAATAAAGATAGTGCATAGTAAAACATACAATTTTAGGAGGACCCTGGAAGCAAATGAGGTTTATTTATTTAGTGTATAAGTTTATACTTCTAAAGTTTTATTTTATGGTTCCTATAATTTCTTATGCCACTAAAACTATGTTCTGCATACACACATCTGCATTAGAACTGTACATTGGTAGCAGACAAGAAATACAAACCTTAAATTTGTATTCTATATTAACTCACTAAGAAACGTATTTATTTCATACAATGTGTCATTTCTCATGATGGTATTAAGAAACATAAACATAGCACACCTACCATCAATTCAGTGTTTCCTGGAGAGACACACAAATCAACTACTAAAGCACTACAGTAACAATATTTACATTATGATGTTAATACGCACAAAAATGAGTATCTGTGGGTACATACAGAGCTCTCCTGATTAGTGTGGCAATCCTCAGCTGTCTTTCTTTGTACTTTGAATGTGTTCCCCAGTTTTTGTGTTAGCAACTTAGTACACTTCAAGTTACTGAGAGATGGGAATCTTGAAGAGGTCATTAGATAAATTGGCTCTTTCTCTCTCATATACACACTTGTCTATGCACACCACACACACACACACACACACTTCTCATTTTCTTTTTCTTCTTTCTACAGACAAATATCTACTTCTTAAGGGCTGATACAGCTCAAAGGACATAGCCATACATAAGATTTCTCATCTTCCAAAAGTATAAGCTAATCTCGGTTCTTCATAAATTGCATGATTTCAGGGATCAGGAGACAGTAACACAAGATAACCTATTATAGTTCACGTATTTTTTTTCACGAGATTCTTCAGCATATGGAACTTCAGTTTGTCACAACAAAACCACTTCCTTCAAAATTTTATTTGATACTGCCTTACAGTAATTCCTGGAATCCATAGTCAGGTAAACTACTTGTGTGTCAGTGAATACTCACAAGCAACACTTGGAAAACACCAATCTAAGATGCATGCTGAACCCCACCCTTCTGAATACTGTGATTCATCAATGTTTGGTTATGTGACTGGGAGAGTGATATTTAGAGCTGTTTATAATTGATCTTGAGGAAAAACTTTTTTGTATCTGTTAGTCGTAGTTTTGGTATAATCAACCACCAGGTTTCCTTTCCATGAAGTTTTATATACAGTAGAAAAACTTTTAAAAGGAATGTTCTAGAAACTCCCTCTTTTGAATATAAATTTATATTTTTATTCATTTTTGAGAATTTCATTTATGAATACATATATGAGTACAAAGAATTTATAACTGTCCTTTCCTCCTTCCAACTCCTACTATGTCCCTCCACACCCTCTAGAATTTTTGGCATCTTGTTCTTTATTATTGTTTCATATAATTATACTATCTAAATAAATAGACAGAAATATATAAATTTATAATGCACCCCAATGACATGCACACACATATATATGTATATAATACATATATACATATATATTATATGCATTTAGATCTGATCACTTGGGATTCAATAACTGACTAGGGGCTCATTCCTGGAGACAATTGATTCTTCCTTTCTCAACAGCAAGTAATCACTGGAAGTACTTCATCTAGGGGTGAGTCCTTGTGAGATTTCCTCCATTTACACTGTCATGCCATCTCATCTTTTCATTATTCAGGTCATTTTAGCCAGTCATATTGATAAAATTTCATGGGTACAGATTCCCTGTTGTATGAAGAAACTAGCTCAGAGCAGACAATTTGGGCCTTTGACTCTTAGAATTTCCCTTCCCCCTCTAAGGCAATATTCCTTGATTCTTAGGTATAAATGTTGTGTTGTAAATGTATCAATTATGGTTAGTCACCCCACCATTAATTTTCTTCATTATTTTGATCATTTTATTTGTGCTCTAACAAATAAAGCTTGCCTGGAGATCAGAGGAAAAAGCCAGCCACTGTATTAAATATAGAGATCAGGCA
Source organism: Peromyscus aztecus (assembly GCA_902168405.1). Taxonomy (NCBI): domain Eukaryota; kingdom Metazoa; phylum Chordata; class Mammalia; order Rodentia; family Cricetidae; genus Peromyscus; species Peromyscus aztecus. The sequence goes on from CABHPQ010001925.1 coordinate 43,978, forward strand.
GTGGTAACACACGTCTTTAATCCTAGCATTCTTTAATCCTAGCATTCGGGAGGCAGAGATTCATCCAGATCAAGGTCACACTGGGAACAGAGCCAGGCTGGTGGCACACATCTTTAATCCCAGCACTAGTTAACCATAGAGGTCTGGAGGCCTGTACAGACAGACATGAAGTTATAGAGCTAGACAGAAAGAGGAAGTGATATAGCTGGGAGGAGAGAAGTAAGATGGCAGGGCACAGAAACGTATACAGGAATTAGCTTTCTCTGGAGGCTGAGGAGTTGGTAAGGTGAGGTTGGCTGTGGCTTGTCATATTTCTCTGATCTCTCAGTTTTCACCCCAGTATCTGGCTCTGTTTTGTTGTTTGTTTGTTTGTTTCTTAATTAATAACACTACTTGGCAATTCATCTTACAAGTTTTGGCTTTTTGTATTGTCTTCTTCTGTTGCATAATGAAACTTCTTTGATGAGATATGGGAGCTAGTTTTCTACACTATAAGGATAAATATTTAGTAATGCTCTTAGAGATAATAATGGTTTAGGGAAGTAAAGCATTATGTTCTCATCTAGGGTCTATTTCCTCTCCAGGTTCAGGCAGCTGAATAGGTTTAAACTATAGGATGCATCCCTTCCAATTGAGCAGGCCTGAAGTCCAATTTACCAGCTGTTGCTTATGCTCATGGACTTGAGTACCACTATTGCACCTTTAAGAATATGTTATTATTTTGGTAATTGTAGTTCATAGAAGTTACAGCTCAGTAGGACTATCTACTGTTTTTCTCCCATGACAGCTTGAAGAAGTCCTTCAGTTAATATGAGATATCGTCATCAGAGTAGGAGACTTCTGGGCCAGATCTAGCTCTGTTTCTCAAAATCCTGTCTCTGAAGTGTTTTGTACTTTTGAAAATAGGGTCCTACGCTCAAATTTTGGGAAGCAACCAAGGGTAATGTCAGGAATCTCTTTTGTTTGAGAGTGTTGTGGAATATTTTGACCAACAACTCAGAAGCTTGACAATGAGGTTTTTAAGCTTTTCATAAATTATATTTTAATATTTAGTTTTTGCATATTGTTGTTTGTCCAATCATGTGAAATCCTGATATTTCTCCTACCAAGGCTAGGAGCAAATATTTCCTTTACTAAGATATTTAATGTTGTAGAACACTCAGAAAAGCAGCGTTTGGCACACATTATCAAGGGAATGAGATAAATGGTAAAGATGTAAAAACTGAGTTCATATTCTAGTTCCTAATAAAAGTATAAAATATTACATGAGAATTAAGTAAGTAAATATGATTTTAGGTAAAAGATTGTGAATGTGTTTGTTAATAGCAGGCAATAGTCTTATTTTAGCAAATATAGTAAATATCCAGTTTAAAGTCATTTCATTCTTGAAAGGTATTCACTATCAATTATTTTTATTAATATTTTTATTTTATAATTAATTTAATTTTACATATCAGCCACAGATTCTCCTATCCTCCCTCCTCTCACCCCCAGCCTTGCCCCCCAACCTACCCCCAATTTCTACCTCCTCCAAGGCAAGGTCTCCCTTGGGGAGTCAGCCCAGCCTTGTAGGAGGAGATTGGACCTGCCTCAACTATCAATTATTTTTAAAGGGTTATTTTGCAGCTTTCTATTTTAAAATTTGCCTCAGTTTACTAGGCACAGTATATCTATATACTTTTAATTTATGGCAAAAAGCTTAACTTCCTGATATCCCAACCTAATGGATGTGTCACAAAGAGGAGATGCGGAATTATTTCTTAAAATGAGACTTTGCTGAGATGTGAAATGTAGTACCTTAGGTGTCTCGTGCAGTGTTATCATTGAAGACAGAATCAGATCATTTCTGTGTGCTATTGGTTTGCAACTAGTGAACAGATACTGATGAAGTTGTGGTATCTGGGGAGACAAGCAGATTTATTTAAAAGTATCTTTTACTGCATTAAGTACGCTAACACTACTCTCCCTAAGATTCCTGATTACAGGAAACAATTCTTATATTAGAAAAGTTTGTCTAAATTAGAAACTATTCTTTTAACCATAAGACAGTTCCCAACTAGTCATATCATCTATTAGTTTTAAATGTCAGTGAAAACATATATTATAAAAATTAATCAAAATACAGTAATAATAAATATTTACAAAATTTAGATTTGGAAGCTTTTCTACTCTTATCATTTAAAGTTAGCTAAGACCAGTGTTAAAAATGCCACTAATGTATATTAAAAGCATTAGTTTTATATACACATACTCAGCAATTTAAATCTGAGGCCTCTCCTAATATAAATTAATTATTTTGAAAACATTAACCTCTTCACTAATGTGTTTTCACAAAATAACACACAATTTTAAAAAAAGTCTAATTAGAAAATGTTTGTTTTAATTAATATTAAGTACAAGGAAAGTCAACATTTTAATTAAGAAGAAATTAAATTAATGCCTTTAGATGCTTTTAAAGATAATTTTTAATATTTATTTTTACATTTATTCATTTATTTTTTCCAATATTTTATTGTTCTATTAATTTGTATAGTGTTGGAATTCAGCTAAATAATTTATTTCAAGGGTGACATCTATTTTACCCATATCCAGCCTTTCCTATTCCCTCCTTTTGCCAACCTTCCTCATACCTCCCTCATGATATGTGTGGGTGTTTATAGGTCATATATATTTAGTTTTGTTAACCAATAAGTTACTCTAAGAACACTAAATGAGAAAAATTTAGACCTTTCTCTGTCTGACTTATTTTGCCTAAATGTTACATACATTTAAAGAAAATGACATAATTTTATTTTTATGGTTAAATAAAATTCTATTGTCAGGGCTTCAGAGACAACTCAGCAGTGGGAACTGCTTGCTTTCTCTTGTAGAGGACCTGAGTTCCAGAACCTCCATCAGGCACCTAACAACCACGGGTAACTACCGCTCTAGGGGATTTGATGCCTTCTCTGGCCTCCTTGGGAATCTGCATCCACATGCACAGATTCCTGAATAGACACACACTGTTGTTGAACATGATTCTCAAGTCTGCAACATTCCTTCCACACTGAAAGAAAATTCCTCTCTTCAGAGTGGAGGAGAGGCATTGAGCCTCAGGAGGTAAACCAAAGGTTATGTATGCTGGATAACAAAACTATGAGGATTCTTTAGTGCCCTCAACTAGTAAAAGGGAGTAAACAGTTGCTAGGGGTGGAGACTCTGACCAGACAAGCTGCAGAAGGAGGAAGACATTCTCACTATGGAACTGCCTATAGGCTGCATAGAATGCTCCCTCGCTCCTCTTTTCTAAAGTTATCACCTATGATGGGCTTTCTAGCGACATAAATTTTGCATCATCCCTGCTTCTTGTAAGTAACCCCTCACCCATGTTCTGATTAATAATCCTAATTAAAAAAAAAACACTTATTGGTTCACCAAATTAGATACTGGTATAATCCTTACTTTCTGTCCTAGTGTTCCTTTATGGGATGAATTGACCTGTATATGTTGACTCTTCCCAGAAAAAGTGTGTCACAGGATACTCTTTCACAGACATAATTAAAAGCAAATATAATCGTAATAATATTCAATTGTTTATATATACCACATTTTACTTTTTGTATTTAAAATATTTTTGGTATACTATATTTTGATCATAATCAATCCCCTCTCCCAACTCCTTCCAGATCATTCCCACCTCCTTACACAAACAACTTGATGTTGTTTCTCTGTACCTCTCTGTCTCTCTGTCTCTCTGTCTCTTTTCTCTCTCTCTCTCTCTCTCTCTCTCTCTCTCTCTCACACACACACACACACACACACACACACACACACACAAACCAAGCAGACAAACAAAAAATCCAATAAGCAAAAGATACAAAACAAGCCAAAACAGAACAAAAGGGGAAAAAAAAGCTTGGAGACTGTCTTTTTTGTTAAGCAAATATTCCTGGACATAGGGCTTGTCCTGGAGTGTTAGTACCATATTTTCTTTAACCATTCTTCTGTGGACAGATGTAACTGAAAGTTTTCTTGTACCCACCCAGCTCCCATGTCATTGCGGTCCTACCTATACTTCCTGCTGAACTACTGGCCAATCAGCATTTTATTTATAAACCAATCAGAGCAACATATTCACAGCATACAGATCATCCCACAGCACCTGCCCTTTTCTATCTAATCAAAAACTTTAACATAGTAAACTTACATATAACAAAAAAGTTATCAAACAAGAATTACAGTTACAATATCCAGTCTATATATATTTAGCAAATTCAAAAAAAATATTCTATTTATCCTATATTTGTGAATCTAAAGTTTCATATCTAATTATCTTTTATCATAACCAAGGAAAATTTTAACTATCTAGTCTTCAACTACATCAAAAAACTCAGAAGGATATAATAGACAGACACCAGGCTGAATAACTTTGAATAATTACTCAAATTTATGTACAGCTGTAATATGGTAGTTCTGTTTTTATTTTTGTGAGTACCCTCCATACTGATTTCCATAGAGGCTGGATCAATTTTATTTCCCTAGCAGTGTGTAAAGACTTCTCTACCTCATGATATCATTGTGCTTACTTTTGTTTCCATAAGGACAGCCATATTGACCAGACTGAATCCTAATATAGTTTAAATTTTCATTTTCATCATTGCCAAGGTGGCTGATTTTTTTTTCACGTTAATGTCTACTTCTAGTCTGTCTTTTGAGAACTGTGATGTTTAGTCTACTAGCACATTATTGATTAAGTTGTTTACTTTTTGTTTTTTTGGGGTGATTTAGTTCTTTATATATTCTAGATATTAATCTTGTCCAATGTCTAGCTACACAGCTTTCCTCTTTTCATGTGGGCTATTACTTCATTCAATTAATTGTTTACATTTTGGTGTAGTGGCTTTTAAAATTCATTCCATTCTATTTGCCAACTCTTGTTAAGAATTTCTAAGCCAATGTTATTTCTTTTCAGAAAGTCTTTGTCTGTACCTATATCTCAGAGCATTTTCTCTCTTTCCCTTTTACAGTTTCAGTTATTAAATTAAGGGACTTCACCTTGTAGACAAATTTCTAAGCAGTCTTATTAAATAAAACACATGGAGCCAAATATAGGGGTGAAAGCCTTAGAGATCAGGGAAATAGGAATAGCCACCAACTAACCTTACCTCACCACACTGCAGCTTCTAAAGTGAGCGACTTCCTGTCTACCCACGCCTTTATTGCTTTGCTGTTCTGCCCTCTCATTGGCTCTTAGCCCAGCTACCTCACTTCCTTGTCACTGCCTGTACAGACCTCCCGGTCTCTATGGTTAGTACTGGGATTAAAGGTGTGTGTCACCACGCTTGACTCTGTTCCCTAGTGTGGCCTTGAACACACAGAGACCCTGTCTGCTAAGTGATAGGATTAAGGGCATGTGCTACCACGGCTTGACTTTTGTGTTTACTTAAAATGGCTTGCTATTTCCTGTGATCTTCTGGCAAACTTTATTTATTAACATATAAAAATATCACCACATTTCAGCACAAATAAAATATCACAACTTAACCCATTTTGAATTGTTAGTGTAGGTTACAGATACAGTCTACCTTCATTCTTCTGTGTGTGGTTCTCCAGTTTCCTCAGCATCATTTGTTGAAGACTGCTTTTTCATTGCATATTTCCGGCATCGTTGTCAAAAATGACATGCCTGTAGCAATGTGGATTTACCTCTGTGTCTTCTGTTCTATTTCATTTATCTATATGCCTGTTTTTGTGCCAATACACTTCTTTTTTGTTACTATGGATCTATAATATAATTTTAGATTAGCTATTGTGATACCTTCATCATTGTTTCACTCAAGATTGCTTTGGCTAGCTCAATTTACTTCCTTTTTATTTTGCAAAAGATGATTTTTTAACTCTTTCATCAAAAATATACTTGTGTTGTATGCATTTCTTTTTGTCTATAGACTTTCATTTCTACTTACTCCACCTGATGCCATTCTAATGTGAGAATAGTCAGGAGGTAGCTCACAATAATCAATGACTCTTATTTTGAAGGTCATTTTTTTTCCAATGAAAAACTCTCCAGTATTAATGCACTTGTCTGCCTATCATGACTCCTAAACAATAAAGTCCAAACAGAAGGGATTTTTTTAAGTGATCCTTTTAATCAAGTTTGGTGTATAGTCTAGTTTTCCATAATTGTCAAATAACTAAATTTATTCTGGAATGGGATAATGGAAGACATTCAGTCATTTGCTGCAGCAGTAAACACACAGGCCAGTAAGAGAAGCATTGAGAGAACACCCAATTGGAAATGCTCCACTGTTTTTGTGTGTAAAGAACCATTCTACAGTCAGCGGGGTACAGCCAGTGAGAACTCTGCATGAAAGTAAATAAATGCCTAACAGCACAGAACTAATTTACTGCATTTTCTATTTGAACAGTTTTTAGGTGGATGGCATACATCCAAATCGAGTACTCTCTCTCCCAAATGAATATAAGATTCTAATTCTCAAGACAATAGAATATGCAGTTTGACATTAAGCATACATATAATTTCAGCCCTTACACTCTCAGAACTACTTTCTTAATAAAGATTTGGTCTGGCTTGTATGCAGTCTAGGTTCACTTTACTTTTCTCCAGATACCTGCTACATTTCCGCAAACCTCATTTCCCTCAGCCTGTTGAAATATGTTACTAGTTCTAAATCAAACTCCATCTTAGAAATGTCAAATTTAATGAATAAGAAGAAAACTCACAGAAATCCCAGTTATCCTATGAGCTATCTCAGTTCTGGGCCCCTCGGTGTCCTGGTTCATCAGCTCAGATTAATCATGGAGGATTCCTGGGACTTTGGAGCCAAGCAGTGCCCCTGAGAGGTAGTGCCTCAAAAACAGTGTGAAGAAATATCCTAGTGTCAAAATGTCCCGCCTTGCTGAGAAAACTAATCATGCTGAAAGCAGGAATGTTGAAGTACATCCAGCTTTCTAAACCTCTAGCTTGCAGAAAGTTGAACGCAATAAAATATTTAAAGAATGGAATATTCTCTGAAATAGAAAGACTCAAAAACACTATGACTTTTACAACTTCACTATAAAAACGGGAATGGCAAGTTAACATTGTGGAAGTGAGTGGTTCAGAAAGTAATGCTTACCCAAGACAAGAAAACTATATTAACATGGAAATAACTCACTTTACTTCTGTTTTAATGCTGAAGAGAAAACACCTAATACACTGAGGAATCCAAAAGTATAGCTCAAAAAAATAAATTAAAATCTCCATTTACTGAGTATAAGGAAATGTCAGATGTGGATGGGAAAAATGGCTCAGCAGTAAGAACACTTGCCACACTGGCCTGACCACTTGAGGTCAATCCCCTGAACCCATGTAGAGGTGAAAGAAAGAACAAGCTCTACAATGTTGTCCTCATGTCTTCATAAATGAACCATGACATGCACTTGCATACAAATACACAAAATACTACTACTACTACTACTACTACTACTACTAATAATAATAATAATAATAATAATGTGAAAACTGTGCACAAAGATTTTTAAATTAGCATTTCATAATGCATATTCATTCCACTATTCTTCCTTACTTTATCTATTCTAAGTGACTGTATCTTAAATATAAATTTAAAGACTATTTTTGCCCATTTTATTTATTCTAGCATCAAAAGAGATTTATTTAGGCAATTTTATTTGTGGGAATATGTGTGTGCCTGCAAGAGTTTATGTGACTATGGTGTATGTATATGCCCACTGAAGCCAGCTAGTGTTGGATTGCCCTGAACTGGAATTACAGGCACTTGTGAATTGTCTGCTATGGCTGCTGGAAAGTGAACCTTGTTGCTCTGCAAGTGCAATATGAGTTCTTAACCACTGAACCATCTCTCCAACCCCTTCATTGGTCTTATAATTAAAGTGTTTTCAAATGTCAGTTTATATAACTCTACATCTAGGTGTCTCCAACAATCTAGTTTTTTTTCTATTCTTTTGTATTTCTACTTTATTCCTTTCCTTTTGTGACTAAACAGTCTTTAGCATTCCATATTATTTTCTGCCAAAGTAACAGCCAGGTTTGACAAGACACCAGCATCAGCTTCCCTGATAGACTCCAATAAAGGGAGTTTGGGACTTTATCTGAAAGTACACAGCAGAGCAGATGGCAGTGATTAGTGGTTTGCTGTGGGAAAGGATACAATAGACTAACCCATGCTCTGCCACAGGAATATGAGAGAGGACATCTGAGAGACATTTTTACTAAGCAGGAGGTGTCAGAGTCCAAAATGTCAGGTTATATAGACACTGACTAGGAAGCTGCTCTGTGCCATGTCTGTGTCATCACTGCAAACAAATGAAACTTTGAGCAAAAAGAGATAGTTCCTTCATAAAGAAAAGACACTCTCTGAGAAGGAACAGTTAAAGGCAATATGAGAGAGAGACTGCTATTCCTGGGCAGCTGGACCACCTTCTGCATTAGATGTTCTGGTTTCAGCATTCCTCTACATTACTTCATACATGTTCCTTTGAACATCTTTCCACTTTATTTTCTATTTTTCTTTCATAATTTTTAAATGTTTTTTTTTCATTTTTATTAAGAAATTTTCTACTCACTCCACATACCACCCACAGATCACACTTCCTCCCTCCTCCCACCCGCAGCCCTCTCTCCCAAGCCACCCCACATCCCCACATCCCCCAAATCAAGGTCTCCCATGAGGAGTCAGCAGAGCCCGGCACACTGAGCCTAGGCAGGTCCAGTCCTCTTCCCACTGCACCAAGGCGTCACACCGCAGGCACTGGACTCCCAAAAGCCTGCCTATGTACCAGGGACGGATCCGGATCCCCATCTTGGTGCCTCCCAGACAGTTTGAGCCAAACAACCATCTTCCTTATCCAGAGGGCCTAGTCCAGTCCCATGGGGGCTCCACAGCCACCAGTCCACAGCTCATGGGCTTCCACTAGTGTGGTCGGTCATCTCTGCACGTCTTCCCAACATGATCTCAATGTCCCCCGCCTGCAGAATCCCTCCTCTCTCTCATTGATTGGATTCCCGGAGCTCAGCCTGGTGCCTAGCTGTGGATCTCTGTATCTGCCTCCATCTGTCACTGGACAAAGGCTCTCTTAGTCCAATCAGGTGCTGGCGGGCTCTCTAAATATGTTTTTCATTAAAATGTAATTACATCACTTTCCCTCTTCATTTTCCTCTTATAATCCCCTGTCTAGTCCCCTCAATCAACTCATTCCATGTCCATTCACCCTGACTCTCAAATTAGTAACCTTTTCTTCCATGATTATTAATAATAATCTAATATTATATATATATATATATATATATATATATATTATGTGTGTGCCTTTCTACAAATATATAGACAGAAGTGTTTTGTGTGTATATCATTTCAGGGTTGACCACTTTATTTTGAACACTCAACTGGGTGCTAAGATTTAGAATGTAGTTAGGAATTATGCTACTATTGCCAAGTGGAGATAGTAGATTCTTTCCTAAATCACCTCCTGTTACGTGGGCTTTATACACAATTAGACAGCTGTTGCTTACCACCGATATTAAGTTCCAATGATTTCACCTGTAAGGACATGTTTTCATGCTGGCAATTGTTGTTTATAGGTGTCACAACAGGGTGGAAGTGTTCATTATTTCCTTCCCCAGACAGCTTGCATATTATTTTCTAGTACTACGGACACTAGATACCAGGAAGGATACTTTTGGGTTAGATCCTGCTCAAACAATGTCCTGTGTCCTATGTGTGCAGTGACTTCAGCAGTACAGGCTTATCTTCAGGTGATGACAGGAAATCAAGGGCAATATCCATAGTTTATATTAGTTTGGGAGACTACCTAACCCAACCATTCAAAAGGTGATCGTTCATGCCTGGTAGTTGTGTTTTTGTTAGTCGATGGTTATTGTATAAAGCATTATCAGCCTTAGAGGCAGAACTTCCTTTAATTTATATATGCATTGTTTACAACTTTAGTTAGATATAAAAGAATAAGATTCCTGCAAGCTGTATCAAACAACTTCTGTGTTACTTGTCCCTCCTCCTTCCTTCCCTTTCTGTATTGATCTCCTTCCTCCCTTCATAGATGGATAGCCCCTACCCATTTATCTGTTTACAGCTTTTATAACATCTATTTTCTCTTCTTCTACTCTCCACCCACTCCTATGATCACTTTACACTTTCCTAATTTCTGCCCTTAAAACTAAAAGGCTTCTGTACAGCTAGAAAACAATTGAATTAAGAAGAAATACAAAGAATGGAAGAGAAACCTTGTCAGCTATACATCTGATAGAGGAGGTACTAGTATTTAAATTATATAAAGAATTTTAAATAAAAAGAGCAGTGGAAACCGATGACCAATTTTTAGAAATGAGTTAGAGCTAGGTATCTAAAAAGATTTCTCAACTGAAAAAAATAAAAATGACTAAGAAATACCTCAAAAAGTATCCCTCATCCTTCTCAACTGGGGAGATACAAATTAAAACAACTTTGCAGTCAGAATAGCTAAGATCCACAAAACAACTGACTGCAAATGCTGGCAAGGTTGTCTGGAAAAGAGAACTCTCATTCACTGTTGGCAGAATGCAAATTGGTACTGCCATGCTAGAAATCAATATTAAGAACCTTCAATAAGCAAAACAAAAACCAACTACATGACTATCTATACACCTTCTCTTCATGTGCCTAAAGGATTCGACTTCTGTCCAGAGATAGTTGGATATCATTTTCATTGTTACTCTATTCACAATAGCTAGGAAATGGGAACAACCTAAATGTCATTTAGTATATGAATGGATAATGAAAATGCAGTACATTTATCTTTTGAATATGAGTCAGCTGTTAAGAAAAATGTAATCATGAAATTTGTAACTGAAAGAATAGAACTAGAAAAAAAATTATATTAACTGAAGTCACTCAAACCCAGAAAGACATAAGTCACATGTTCTCTCTTATATGAGCTTCCTTCCTCCCATCCTTCCTTTTTCCTTTCTTTTTTGAGAGAGGAATAAATATGTCACCTAGACTAACCTGGAACTGGCTATGGAGACTTGACATGACAATCCACCTGCCTCTTTCTGTTGAGTGCCAGAACTGCAGACTTTCTACATCCATTTCAAATAAAAAATGTTTTTGCTACTTATTTGTAGTCTTGTCTTTGAAAAAAATAAAAATAGGCTTTTATTCTAAATAATTATAGAAATATATTAACAAAATAAATAATAATAAGTGTACTTTGCTATACTTAGGTGTTATATATCCTGGGATATATATCTGTGGCCATTACAAACAGTAGAGTAATCCACTGTATTTGAGAAAGGGATAACATGTGAACTCTTTCTCATGCAAATATGTTGAAACCATCATGACTGCCTTTTTTATTAGACTGTGTAACTTTCATCTTTTAATAAAACTGGTTGTGTTTAAATGGATGGCTGACTGTGTAGTCATAATTTGAAATAATTTGTTTTCTTTGAGTCACTGGACATGAAAAGCCATTAAATAATTTTCCACATCTGTTGTCTTGAATAAACTTGATCATGAAGGCTCTGATTTACTTTAAGATTTTCATCACATTAATTCATTTGCTTTCCAGATCATTTAAATGGATTTTCATTCAAATATTCAAAAACCTTGCAAACAACACTGACATCAGCAGTAACCACATTCCCAGGAGATACAGTACAGTATTCTTCTTCAATTATTCCAGTTGATTCTACTTATCTAGAACTTGGCAAAATCCCATTCATTTGGCTTTGGTTTTGTTTGTTTTATCTTTTGCTATTTAATGAAATGAGATTTTATTCCATTCAAAATATTCCAATTATAGTTTCCCCTGTCTATTCTCCTCCTAGTTCCTCCCCACCTCCCTTCGCATCTGGATTCACTCCTTATCTGTCTCTCATTAGAAAACAGTCATCTAAGAGATAAAAAATAAAATAAGATAAAACAAAATCAAACAAATTGGAATAGGACAAAACAAAGAGAAGGAAGAGAACCCAAGAAAAGACACAAGAGACAGATGTAGATACAGAGACACACTTTTCACACATTCAGGAATGCCATTAAAAAAAAAAAAAAACAGAAGCCATAGTATATTTGCAAAACCTGTAAGGTTTAGAATATGTGGTGTGCACAAGTCAGTTATAGATGATTTTTTTGTATTATGTTGGAGCAAGTATAATATATGTTACAGGTCTTGTAGTTTTTCTAGTTTTATTTCTTTATGTTTATAGTCAAATTTTTCAGGAGGTCTTCCTTGATCAAACCTGATTTTCTTTAACCCATAATGAATTCACAGGCTCTCATTTCCTGTGGAAATAAAAGCATAACCTCTTCCCCAAAGCAATATACCATTTGACTTAAAATTTGAAGTCAAGATATTTTTAAAATATAGAGGTTGGTTTACTCTAGAACCTTTCAAAATCCAATGCCTCTTCAAAGTTATCACTCCTTCATCTCCAGTCAAAAAATTCAGACATCACAATAACATACAGGATCCAGATTCTCCATGTATTTCCCATCTTTATGTGGTTTATATTGTTTTATTACTTTATTCATTTTTAAAGGACTTTACTTTTTATTCTTAAACTATTTTTATATATCCTTTCTCTTCTCTCTTCCAAGCATATATATATATAATATATATATATATATTATATATATATTATATATATATATAACACATTACAACATGTTTAGAGGTATTTTTCCATCAGAATCTGTCTTTACTGGGTATCTGTAATTCTTTTCTGTCTGCTTGAGCAAAAACCCTAAACTCACCACTCAGTGCACAGCTAGGAGATGCCTCTCTGTACTGCTGCCTGTTAAAGACTTCAGGAACCCACCATGTGGCTCAGCTCATGGCATGCTGACAATTGCCAAGAGATGCATCTCTGTACCACAGCAGGTATAAGAGACTCAAGACTAGGAAGTGGCTTCTGGCTCCATTTCTGTGCATTTAGAACCTCTTTTAAAACTTTCTCAGGTTTTACTTACATGTACATGGCCCTGAACATTGGGTGCCATTTTTAGGCAGAAGTTTCTTTCCCACCCACCCATTCCCAAATAACCAACACAGGCTTAATTAATTATAAATACTTGGCCAACAGTTCAGGCTTATTACTAACTAGCTCTTATAACTAAATTAATCCATTTCTATTAATCTATGTATTGCCAGATGGCTCGTGGCTTTACCTGTTCTCCAGCATGTCTTGCTCCCTGTGTGTCTCCTACTGACTCCTCTGACTCTGCTCTTCCTCTTCCCAGCATAATCCCTAAGTCAGACTGTCTAAGCAAATCTCTTCCTGCCCAGCTATTGGCCTATCAGCTTTTTATTAACAATTAGAGCAATATATATTTACAGTAGAAAGATTGTTTCTCAGCAGTTAATTAACTGACTATTGCTCATTTATCATCTCCTTTTCTCCTTTCTTTTTCTTTGTGTGTGTGTGTGTGTGTGTGTGTGTGTGTGTGTGTGTGTATGTGTGAGTGCAATTGTAAAGCTGGATCCTTTAATAAATTGTTAATTGTTTATAAAGGACTGAATATCTCTACCTTGTCTAGATGGAAAAATTGTGTTAATAAAACCTGTAGACAGAACTGCTTATGTGCCAATTGATGTGCAGATCAACTTCAAGCTTTCAATATATGTCAATATATTCCTGTCTTGTACATAAGTGACTAACTTATATGTATATTCCTGTTTCTGAAATAACAAATTCCCAAGGAGTAAAATGATCAAGATATGTGAAATCTAGAATAAATAAATAAGGAACCAATACTGTGTTTTCTTAACAATTTGCTATGTATACAAATGTTCTAATGTATATTGTATGTTCTTTACTTTTTAAAAGTGGTCTTGATATAGAGTATGCTCCCATGAATAAAATCTGGAGAATAAAAGAAATAACCTTGCTATAAATGATACACATTTTTTTAAAAATGTGACAAGCTTAGTCATTTAAACTTTGTATGCTAAATATCAGCAAACACCTTTGTGAATTTGAACTTCAGACATAAAACACAGTTCAAATGGCTCTTTTAATATTATTGCTTCACAACATAAATATTTTCTACATATAAAGCCAAAATTCATGAATTCAAGGATATAATATCTCTAAATCTCTAGAGAAAAACTGATTAATGAAATACAAATTTTCATATTGTTTTAGCATATCCACATACTAATATTTGTCTAAAAATTTGTTGAAATTTCAAGTCTCATTTATTGTCTGATTCGAAGGAGTTAGGCTAATGTGAGTTACTAGCCTGAGGGTGGCTAGGTACAAGTTAATTCAATATTAAGCTCTTTTCTGGCAAAAGTAAAAAGTACCAGAGCAAGGAGACAAGATTGGCAAGAAAAATAACACAGTAATGGAAGCACTTCAAGAGAATAAGGGATGAAAAGACACAAAAAGTTACCCAAACCAAGATGTATTTGAGTGCTTTTCCCAAAGAACGTTGGTGGTTTCATGGAACTTGGTAAGAATTGCTGCATGCACAGTCTCTTTAAATGATTTTAATCATTACTCTTCACATGTTCCGTCATATAAATAAAAGAATTAAATATGGGCTATACCACTAGTGTACTTTTTAATTTTTATATTGCAAGATACTCCAGATACTGAGATTTCCATTGGGATCCCTAGAATTCAAGAAGCAATAACACTCACTGAGATGTTCACTGTTTTTGCTCTCACTGCTGCTAACAGTGTTGAAATGAGGTGCTAAGATCAATGGGGCTGCAAATATGTATTATAAAACATTTGCTCTGGTATCTTAAATTCATTGGACTTTGAAAAGTTAGCAATCGCCTTATTTACATAACTTCTTTCTTTTCATTGTAAAATATGGTGATTAGAATTGTCTGAATGTGATATGGGTTAATTGCAACTACCAATTGCAAATGTAAGGCTGATAAGTATTATTATATTGATTTAATAATAAGTAAAAAACAGTAATTGTCTTTAATAACTATTTTATCACATAAAATCTCTACAGAGAGGAAGCTATAAACCAAGATGCATTAGGTTGGGTTTTTCTTTATGTAGAATTCTCTGTTAGAGAATGTATTCAGAAATGCTGCTGCATTCCAGATTAGCATTCCATGGTCAGATGAATGGAGAGTGATGTCAATGGCATTGACTCTACTTGTCAGGAAAATCTTCCACAATTACTAATAAAAAAATTCTGTTAATATCTCACTTGACCAGAACTAGATCATATAGCTTTGTTAGCTTCAGTGGGAAGTGAGAAAATAAGATTTTATATCCTTCACAATTTACTACTGAGGACAGTAAGGGAAAAAAATCAATTATGGAGTCTTCATTGCTGTTTATTTTTACACTATGCATGGAAGGCAATTCAGAAGGAATTACTCTCCCTGAGGAGATAAGATGTACTTGTTTCCCAATAAGTGCTCTTCTGATCTCAGAATTGATGTTTTGGGTCATTCAAGGACACAGAAAACTCTTCTTTATTCTCAGATACAAGGGGATTGTTTTGCCTTATGCTCAATGAGAGATCCATATTCAAGTCTCCTAAAACTCAGACTGTGTGAAAATATGGTAACATATTTTCCATTTATAAGAACTCTTCTAATAATTCACTTAGGAGATTTTTTTTTTTTTGGTTTTTTTCAAGACAAGTTTTCTTGGTGTAGTTTTGGTGCCTGTCCTGAATTTTGCTCTATAGACCAGGCTGGCCCCGAACTCATAGAGATCTGCCTGGCTCTGCCTCCCGAGTGCAGGGATTAAAGGCACGTACCACCGCCACCTGGAGAAGATTTAAATGTTTAAGACACAAAGATTCCATGTACTAATCACATATTTCAAGATAATCAACCCAGCGGTCATAGAGCTAGGCTCAAAATAAACATCTATTTTATTCCTAGTTTTATGTCTACCTAAATTTTATTCTGTTACAAAAAGTCAACTTTGTGTGAGATGACTACAGCAACATAGAGATAAGAAAAACATTAAGTACAGCATTGATTTTTTTTAATTGGCAGTGAAATAAATTAGTCAACCTTCCAATAGTATAACAACATAACTGAGAAAAGCATCGAACAAATTTTTTTTTTTAACATTTTGTTCCATGGGTGGTTGATTTCAATGTTTTGGGGTCTGTAGTAAAATGGCATATCATGGTGGGGTGTACAGGTAGAACAAAATCATTTCTCTTATGGTAGCTGAGAAACAAAATGGATGATAAGAAGGGACCATATCCCTACCCTCCCATTCAAAGGCAATCTGCACACGGCCTGTAACCTCTCATTAGGATATACCTCTAACAATAGTGTGACCTTCCAATCACACTAATTAAGAGATCAAGCCTTTGAAGTATACAAAGAAAAATTAACAGTAAAATTTAGCTTTCCCTATGTGTATCAATTCACTAACTTTATTATTAAAGATTACTGTCCTGATTCAGTGCTCAGGAAGGAAATCATGACCTTTCATTGTCTGATTCAATGAAATCTTGGAACAATAACAAATTAAATATTAAAGGTGTATATTCCATTGACTGTTTTTTTTTTGTTTCTGTGATAGAACACAGTTGGAAAGCAAATAGGTAATGCAAGGTATTATCTGGTTTACTGATTATAGTGCACACTAAGGCAGGAATTGAGGGCTGAAACCTGGAAGCATGACTGATGCAGAGACTTCAGAGGACCTTCGCTTACTGCCATGCTTTCCTGGTCTGCATGGCTCTACTTGATGCAGCCCTGGCCTACCTACCCAGGATAGGACCACCCACAATGAGCTGGGCCCTCCTACATTTATTAGCAATGAAGAAAATGTCCCGCAGACACACTCCCAGGCCCACGTGATGGAGACAATTACTCCCATTACTCTGCGTTTCTTCTTCTCAGGTGTAAGGTTGGCAACTCTGTAACCATCACAACCATCATTAACAAAAGAAATAATTTCCTTCTCTGTCCACCCTTTTACTTGAAAAACTGTTGTCACTTTGATAATGAAACTAATGTGATTCCAGGGATTATGATGTCTTTTAACTTAGCTTTGGAGACAAAGGTGGGAAAAAATAGTGATAAAGTTTGTTATCTAAGCCTTATTTTGATTGATTTATATGTCTAATTTCTAATTAAATTTCACAAGTACAGTTCAATTCCCACATAATGTGTTAGCTGGATCTATCAGTCATGAAATACACAGGTATGATATATAATTCAAAGACAGAGTTTCATATTATAAAACAAAATTGAGTTCTTCACTGGTATTATAGCATGCTATATATTTGGCTTTACTTTTTAATTTTTTATTGAAAATATAGGTATTTTCATAAAGTATATTCTGATCACTGGTTCCCTTCCCTCTTTCCTCTCATATCCTCATTTTTTTAACTCCATGCTTTCTTTCTCTCTCTCTTCATAAAACTGGCAGGCCAATAAAAAAGGCAAAGAAGCCAGGACAAACAAAAAGAAGAAACCAGCAAGCATAATAATAAAGATGAAAACATTGAAAGAGCATGAGAAAGGCACACAACACACACACACACACACACACACACACACACACACACACACACACAGACGTAAAGCCTATAAAAATACCAAATTGGAAACTACAATATCCAAGCGAGAGATGAGTAAAGTTAAAAAAAAAATATCCAAACAAAGCAATATGAGACAAAAATTGTTCATTTTGTGATGGGATGGAGCCTGCCCCTAAGTGTGGTTTGTACACCAGTGACATTCCCTTAGAGAAATTAATATTTCTTTTATTTTTATTAAGAATTTTTTCACTCATTTTACATACCAACCACAGATCCCCCTCTCTTCCCTCCTCCCTCCCCAGAGCCTTTCCCCTTAACCCACACCCCATTCCTTCCTCTGTAAAGGTAAGGCCTCCCATGGGATGTCAGTAGAGCCTGGTACATTCAGTTGAGGCAGGTCCAAGTCCCTCCTTGCTGCATCAAGGCTGTGCAAGGTGTCCCACCACAGGCAATGGACTCCAAAAACCAGCTCATGTACCAGGGATGTATCCTCATCCTATTGCCAGGGGGCCCCTTAAGCAGATCAAGCTACACAACTGTCTCACTTATGCAGAGGAACTCATGAACTTTAGACCAATATCTGTGGAGCCTTCGTGAGACTGAAGAAACTACTATTTCTTTGCAGAATCTTCCTAATTGGAAACAGCTTCTCAATTCAGGATGGGAGCTTTTGTCTGCTTCCCTATCTCTGAATAGGAACTGTCAGGTTTCGAGTTGTGCAGGTCACAGTTCCTGTGAGTTAAAATGTATGTCAGTCCTGTTGTGTCTGTAAGACATTGTTTCCTTGGTATCATCCATCCCATGTGGCTAATAAAATCTTTCCACATCCTCTTGACAGAGTATCCTGAGCCATGAAAGGGAGGGTTTGATGAATATATCACGTTTTGGACGGCCTGTTCCAAGTTTTCACTCTGCATTGTCCAGTCATGGGTCACTGGATTAGTTCTGATCTACTGCAGGAGAATTATTTTCTGATGATAGCTGGTGAAATATTGCTCTATAGGTAGAGAAGGGCATCATTAGGGAGCACGTTATTGCTCTGTTCATTTAGCAGAACAGCAGTATTTGGTTTTACTGTAGGTTCATGACCTATCTATTCTCAGATTATATGCCACCAGAATAGTATCGAGCAGGCATTGTCATGGAGTAGGCCTTAAATTCAAACAGATAGTGGTTGGTTACTCCCACAATGTTTGTGCCACTATCGAATAAATATATCATGCAGGCATGTCACCATTGTAGATCATAGGGGTTGGAGTTGGCTTGGTATTTATCTTTACCCTCTGGTATGTATGCAGAGTACCTTTAAGTACCATAAACACTACTCAGTATGTACAAAGACTCTAGTTAGGCACCAGCTTGACCTCTTATTCAATGCCATATATATATATATATATATATATATATATATATATATATATATATATATGAGTTCTCTGCTCTCTTCAGTAATCTGGCCTTACCATGAGTTTGTAGGGAACAACCAATAGCCTATCAAGAGCCTTAGTTGTTTGGGACTTTCCATGGGCACCCTTTAGGCAATAACTTGATTTGACATAACCCATTCCTTGCACTGGAGGGTGACAAGAGATGTCTATTTGGGCTATGCCTCCTCCTTATTAGATGATTCCATTTCAAAATGGGCTGAAGAGCTAAACAGAGAATTCTCAAAAGAAGAATCACAAATGGCTGAAAGACATTTAAAGAAATGATCAACATCCTTAATCATCAGAGAAAAGCAAATCAAAACGACTCTGAGATATCACCTTACACCTGTCAGAATGGCTATGATCAAAAACACTAATAACAGTCCATGTTGTAGAGGATGTGGAGCAAAGGGAACACTCCTCCACTGTTGGTGGGAATGCAAACTTGTACAACCACTGTGGAAATCAGTATGGCAGTTTCTCAGAAAATTGGGAATCAATCTACCTCAAGACCCAGCCATACCACTCTTGGGCATATATCCAAAGAATGCTCAATCATATCACAAAGATACATGCTCAACTATGTTCATAGCAGCACTATTTGCAATAGCCAGAACTTGGAAACAACCTAGATGCCCGTCAACTGAAGAATGGATTAAGAAAATGTAGTACATATACACAATGGAGTACTACTCAGCAGAGAAAAACAATGACAGCATGAAATCTGCAGGCAAATGGATGGAACTAGAAAAAATCATCTTGAGTGAGGTAACCCAAACCCAGAAGGACAAATTTGGTATGTACTCACTCATAAGTGGATTCTAGATATAAAGCAAAGAACAATCAGACTGCAACCCACAGAACCAGGGAGGCTATATAGCAGGGGGACCCTAGGATGACTGTGGCTTATAATAAGTTTTGGTTTTACTCAATTACTGGGCAAGCCTCAATCAAACATTTCACTATTAGGATAAGAATTTATACTGTATCAAGCTGATAATAGAAAAATAAATTTTAAAAAGTGAAAAAAATCAATTTATTTCATATATGAATATATTTTAAGAAGCTTCTACTGTAGTAAATTTCTGTATGAACTTGTCAATTTCAGTTTTTAGCATATTGGACTCTAAGGATCCTGGGAGAATTATATATTATTACTAAATACGTTGTATGTTAAATGAATATGTACTATTAAGAATAGTGTTTACACATACATTTAAATGTATTATAAATGTAATGTGGAGTCAATAAAAATTGATTCCTTATGACTTTTTCAAACATCTTTGTTGTTAATTTTCCTTCCATTTCCTTTTGTTACCACTTTTTCTCTTTCCCAGGTAAAACTCCTATCACTGTTCATTGTTTCCCATTTCTCCCTCCATATCTCTTGTATCCAATTTTTCCATCAACTAGTGCTCCTTTCAAACACAGTCTGGTTTTGATTTTCTAGATTTATGGTTATTCCAGGTTACATACTTAAATCTGAAGATTTGGAGATAGAAACTACAGATGAGCAAGAAAATGCAGTTTTTATCTTTCCATATTTGGCTTACCTTATTCAAAATATTTTCTAGTTCCATTTATTTTTCTGCAAATTTTATCATATCTTTCTTTACAGTTGAGTAGTATCACATGGTGTATATGTCCACAATTATTGTCTGTTCATCAGTTGAAGGACATTAGAACATTTGTGTTGTTTCCATTTCCTATGTACTGTGATTAGAGTGGCAATGAACGAAGCAGAACAAGTGTCCATGGAGTAGAACATTGAGTCTTTCAAGCTTAGGCAACTTCTTCAATGAGTTGAGTTGGGAAACTGAATTTCCACATGTAGAAGAAGGAAATTAGACATGTATCTATTTCTTATGCAGAAACTAATTTCAAATGAATCAAAGACCTCAGTGTGATTCCTATGGGCTCTGTTGTCCTGGTGTCCTTGACCTCTCTGGCTCCTACAATTTTTCCTACCCCTTTTCTGTAGGATTCCCCCATCTACACTTAAGATTTGGCTATGGGTTTCTGATTCTGCTCACAACCACTGTGAGAGGAAGCTTCTCTGATGACCTGAAAATGATTGAGTTAACCACCAATCTATGAGTAAGACAGAATACCATTAGGAATAATTTCATATACCTTTTATCTCAGTAGTGTTTGGTTCTAAATATAGTTATATTAATGACTTCTTTCTACCTGCTCAGTCCATTTCCCTCTCTACCACTTGTATGAATTCATCACTGGGGTCAGACTTCTAACTCCTCAAAAGGAAAAATTTCTCATTTCTCTCTTTTTTAAAGATAAAGCACATAAATGTTTTATAAATGAATCTTTTACTTTTTAAATTATAATTTATTTAGCTTTCTGTGTGTTATGTTATTTACTCGGGGACCATATATATTTAAACAGATTCTTCTCTGATTTTCTTTCCAAGATGCTGTATTTTCTTAAGTATTAGAAGCCAAAAAGAAATTTCAAGATGCCATTTGATTCCATGTATAGTCAGTAAAGTCCTTATAGCCTTGCAAATCAGCTACATTCTGAAATTAAACCATATCCATATGAATACAAAGTATCAGTTCTAAACTCAAAAGTGGTACTAAAATGTAAAATTGTTTTATGAAATAAATCTCAAAGTAAAGTTAAATGGAAAATGTAGACCTTTTCTATCATTCATTAACCTACAATAAATCATTGTAAAATGAAACCAATAGCAAATTAAACCAAGTGACCTTATCATTACTGGTCTTTTATGTAATACATAACAATCTTGAAGCCATTAACTTTTTATATCCTGAAAATAAGATGCTAAAAATAATGGTTTGAGTTGAAGCACTCTCTATTAAAAACTCATCAATTATCCAGTTATTATATGCCTATATTAGCTTTCAAAACCATATATCATAAATTTTAATGTCTGATATTTTATAGTAATAAGATTTCAGAAATTGTATAGATACACCATTAAAATATGCATTTTAACCTTAATTTTAGGAAATATATTCACAAGACTGGTGCAAATAAAAATCATGGTTACATAATAATTAACATGTGTTGGATACTGATAAAATCTTAATTTCTAGCAATCATGCAATCATTATTATTTCTTCCATAGGGTAAGCAAAGTTCAAATAACATGTCATTCTTGTGAAGACAGTGTGAAGAATGTATCCATGACTTATGTTCCAAAGTGAGAATTTTAAAATATGAATAATGTTCATATGTCAAGCTGATTTGTATCAAACTGAGTGATGAATTGGATGTACAAAAAGGGACTCCCCCAATAAAATGTAGAAAACTGCTATTTGTGTTATTTTGTATTGGCAGGGTGGTTTCTGGTACACGGTAAATACCTGAAAGAATC
The DNA here is from genome assembly GCA_902168405.1 of Peromyscus aztecus. Taxonomy (NCBI): domain Eukaryota; kingdom Metazoa; phylum Chordata; class Mammalia; order Rodentia; family Cricetidae; genus Peromyscus; species Peromyscus aztecus. The sequence continues at coordinate 66,273 of CABHPQ010001925.1, forward strand.
TGGAATGATAGTCTTCAGGTGTGTTCACTGACAACAGGCCTTCACAGTTCCTACAGTAGATAAAGCAATGCCTCCAGCACCCTAGGCCACATGCTATTGTCAGGCTCTGATCTTGGATGCTAAGAGATCTCAACTCAACTTGGTTCTCTACCATATACATTGTCTTTTTCCAGGAGATCCACCTTGCCCTAATTGCAAGTTTAGGCTCAAAATATAAGCGTGTAAGTAAACATAACTAAGTCACCAAACTAGGGATCATAAAGTGGAACTTGTTTAGAAATATTTCAAAACCTGTTTTACATGTGAATATTTTCACTCACTTCTTAATTCCTTTTACCTTTTATTTTTTAAGGTTTGATTGTAACATTTCCCCCTTTCTTTTCCTCCCTGAAGTCTCTTCCACATACTCATCTTTGCTCTTTTAAATTCATATCCTCTTGTTTTCATTATATATATATATATATAGTTATTATCTGCCATATAATTATATATATGGCTTGCTTAGAAGAGCCTGTCACTCTTGTTTTAGTGGATGGATCTGACTCCCTCTCTTGGCTTCTTGTACACCAGACATCCACATAATACATACATGCAGAAACTCACACATACACATGAAATATAAAATAAATAAACCTTCAAAAATGAGTTACACTAAAATACTAACTAGACCATGCATATCCAGTTAATTTAGACTCTAAAATAGTAAAAAAAAATATAGTAATTATTGAGAGCAGTAGAAGAGGAGGAATAGTGAATGGCAGAAGTAACTGGAAATTCCATTTGTAGCAAAGTAGCCATCTAGAGAAGACAGTGACAGAGAAATCCCCTAGAGACTTTTAATAACAAAGATGTATGTATGTGTATAATTTAATCATAACCTTCACACAACTATTTCATCAAAGCTCATTAATATCTTCAATGTTCTTAGATTTGTATAAATGACAAAATAAGAAAGTCTTTAATTTTCCTACGAAACAGTGTTCTTATGGATTTTGAACTTTTTCAAATTACTTACTTGCATTAGGAACCTTTTCATTTTCCTTATATTCTTTACAAACCTATGGTACAGCAAATACTTTATTATTCAAGTAAAGATAACATTGTAAATCTAGAGAGAAGAATGTGTAAACTGTTCTTACTATCTGATGTGATAAGGCATAAATTAGAATTTTATGAAGACTATGAGTTTTGTTAAGAATATATTCCATCTACAAACACTGGCTTTCTGTTTAAGTTTAATAAGGGAATGAGAAGCAAATAGTTTACATTTATAATAATTTCAAGTATTTTCTGACATATGTTTTCTTTGTCCAATAGTTTAGAACATATTTCAATGCAGACCAGGAAAACATGTGTTAGAGTTGAAAGAAGAAATTTGTGTATTTATATGTTTATTTCCAGAGTTTAAAACTTTGTTTGACACATTATAAGGGCTCAACAGTAATAAAGAAAATAACACATATTGGTACCATACAATTTAGAATATTTAATAAAATGTAAACATATTAAAATAAAATAATATATAGACATATTAATAAGAGACTCTTCAAACAAATATTTTAATGTACCATGTTTTGTTTTTGGTTGTGTATTGTGTGAAGTTTTAAATAGTCTATGGAATTAGAGCTTTTTATAAAATATGCACAAGTATTTTAATTACCCACAGGATTTTCACTAAGGAAATAAAATCAAAATTAATGATGCTTTCAGTGGAGTTTGCCTAATGATGTCAGTTGTCTAAGGAGAGTACATTGTAAAACAAATGTTAATTGGAGATAAAAGACTAGGAAATGTAAACAAATAATCACAGTCCACTTAGTCAGAAGTCTGGGTTTTAGAAACAGAATTAAATTTTGTTTGACATTTAAAGGGGGTGTTCAGAGTTGGCTGCATTCTCAAAGATGGAAACAAGTTGGTTTAATTAGTGAGACACACGATACAGATGAAACAATGTTAATATCAAAAATACAAAGTGCTACTATGCAGGCAACATTTGAACAATGCTTTCAGTGACTATAAATCTTAGTTTTGATTTGGAGCTTGGGCAGATAGTTAGATGTTTAATCTGCTTATCATAAGTGAAGCTCCTTTATATGTAAGTCAAGAAATCCAGAGGAGAAGAATGGAGTGTCTGGGGATGCCTCTAGTGGGCCTTGCTGAAAAAAAAAAGACTCTCTTATAATATTGTTACACATTGTTACTATATTAGTTATTTCCAGTTCAAATCTGAGGAGAAAGGACAAATCTAAATACATTTTCAGAGAAGAAGGTAGAGGATTTGGGACTGAATTTTGTGTTTTCTAAAATACACAATAACATCAAAAGAAACCTAAGATTAAAAACATAATAGCCAAAAAAAACCTACGTTGATTTTAATTCTACATTTTTAGAGTATTAGTTATCTAAAGCTGGAAAAATAAGGTATAATATGTGTCCCCCTTGATATTTCTAAGTCTATAGTTAAATATATGTGCTTGACTGACACTGACTGAATGATACCTATACTCTGAATTAATTGCTTGGTATCTAGTTCTTTCTTTTTCTAAAATAATCTCATTTTAAAAGATTTTCTATATTATACACCAAGAAAGTTACATTCTTCTAGACATATGAATATTTATAGCTGAAGGATTTCAACTATACAATGGTTAACTAATTGTGATATTTTTCTTCTCAATTATATACCACTTCTCTTTATTGGTTCTTTGCTATTGATCATTAGTAGATCCTTTTATTTCAATAAGAATATCAATATTTTCACTACTGTACAGTTACCTTTTGTTGTAAAGCAGAACTTGCCTTTGGGAAAACCATAAATCTCAAAAGATGTATTAAGGTATTCATTTAATGCAATGTTTTAAACAAGCCTAAAATGATTAATAATTAGGTAGTGATATTAATATCTGAAAAATAAATAAAATATAAAAATGAGAATTGTAGAATTATAATTCATCATACACCTTTTGAGCATGGTTCATATTCTTGCAATAGAGGAAGGAAAATTCCAGTGCTTTAAATATTTTAAAGGTTGCTGAATAATTAATAGGCCATAGAGAACTGTGGCCTATATTTGTATGTTAGAAGAAAAGAAAACGCAAGGAGCTCATCTTTTCATATCTCCACCTGATTTAAATGATGGCCAAATAATTCTGGTAAGTGAAACAATCCCCAAGTTATAAAAAAGACATTAAAATTTTTGATGCCCCCAGGAAGCAGTTAATCAACAGGAGATGTTTTATAATTAATAGGCCTCTAAAAGAGAAAGCCAAGTTCTCCAAAGTGCCCATCTTAAATCATAACTATGCATGAGGGAGATTTGATTGAATTTTATGATATCCCCAGACTGATAGCATGAACTACCGTGAGCATTCAATGACAAAAATGCTTGATAAATAAAGCATTGCAAGAAAAATATGAACAAAATAAATACCTGACAGAAAATAAAATAAATTGCTTTCTCTGAATTATGATTTCTTACTTACTAACTTTAATTCTATTTTTAATAACAACCTTAGAATTAAACTTTCCTCACCAAGATTTCAATGTTATTCTATCTCTATCTGTAAAATTTCCCATCACTTATAACTTCCTTCAAGTATAGTTATTTGTGGTTGCATGTACTTGCGGTGTATAGGTAGTATATCACTCAAGTACAAAAATGTATGAAGCCAAATTGGTTGAAGAGGCAGAAGAGGCATGCCATGGTAACTCTAATCCGAAGAAAGTTAACTAAATTTGCAGATTTGGGCGGGGGGGGGGGTTGATATAGCATTGCCAATATTCACCGTGATATACATGCTCATGGGAAGTGTTGGTATTTTTTCTTTAGTTTCCATTTTTGGTTAACCAGTGTTTCTCAGTTCTCAGTGCAATTCTTTGTAACCTCACCTAACCTCAACATGCAACTGTATTTTTGTTATGGATATCTTAAATACGATTATTTTCCTTACATTCCATTTAAGTTAGTATGTTATTGGTATCTAAAATGCTGCTAGTTTTATGTTGACTTTTTATCCTTCAGTTTTATAAACCTCTTGATCCTTGCAGCTTTTGGGTGAACATTTATAAGATAATTCAGTCAAGGAATGAATTTTTTTCTTTTTAGGTCCATTCATTTCTTTCTATTGTCTAATGTCCTGACCAGCCACTCACACTATAGCACAAAGGAGCAGTAAGCGTGGATATCCTTGTCTTGCCACTGACATTGGAAAATTTTTAGATTTCACAAATTATATTATTAGCTGTGGTTTTGTTTTCTATGGCTATTATGGAGCACAATCTCTCTATTCCTAATATGATGAGTTTTATATTATAAAAGATCTTGAATTACGTCAACTTTATAAATGGTTGTAATTAATCATGAAAACTTTATTTAGCATTTAGCATATATGGTGTTATGAATTGTTGAACTTAAGGTACTGACATATTCTTGTACTCCAGTAATAAATCCCAATGGATTATGTTGTTTGAGCATAAAATTTAAAAACTCCTTAAATTATAATGTAAGTACACAGAGCTCTGAATTGCTAAAATATTCTAAAGTAACAGAATAAAACTGGCAGTGTGATGCTTCCTGATCAAAAGTGCATTAGCAGTTAATTGTGCTTAGCTGTAGCACTGACATTGCACAACCATATCAGGAGCGAGCAGAAGATAAAGCCACATTTACCTAACATATTTTTGCTAAACTAAAATTCACAGCTTCACAAACCTAAGCTCAATCTAGATCTGGCCACATAAGGATTAAGTGTCTAAATTAATTCAGCAATTGTTGGAAATAATTTGGAAAACTCTAAAAGTAAAGCCAGCATAGAAAATACATAATAATCCTACACCTGCATACATTCTAGGAATATGCTAATTGAAATGAATTTGTTGAATGTGAATCTTTTTTCATGCTCTTTTAAGCCTTTTTCACAAGGCCAAACAATGAAACCAAACCCACTGCTTGTGTGTGTGTGTGTGTGTGTGTGTGTGTGTGTGTGTGTGTTTGTGTGCTTGTGCACGTCTATGTGTGTGTGTGTAAATAATAAGTGATTATTCAGTCTCATTGCTATGGTTCAAATATGACATAGGCCCCCCAAAACTCATGTACTGAAATCTTGTACCCACTTAATTGCTGTGGGATGCGTTGCTACCATTGGTTAATAAAGAAGCTGCTAAGGCCTATGGCAAGGTAGAACAGAGCCAGGTGGGGAATCCAAGCAGAAGGACAAGGAGAAGAAGATGGAGTTGGAGGAGATGCTGAGTGCTGCCAGGGGAGCAAGATGTAATGGAACACTGGTAATAACATGAAGCCATGTGGTGAAATGGGTTAATTTAATATGTAAGAACTAGCTAGCAAGTAGCCTGAGCCATAAGCCAAAAAGTTTGCAGTTAATATAAGCCTCTGTGTGTTTACTTGGTGCTGAGTGGCTGTTGGACACAGGAAAACTTGTGGCTACACTTAATAGCACTATTGAAAGTTGATTAGATCCTAAGGTGACACATTCTAGATGGATCACAGTTAATTGAAGGTACCTAATTTGAACTGGATCAGAGTAGCAGTGTTGATGGATGTGTCATGTCTATAGATTCTGGACATTTTTCTTTCTCTATTTTCTCTTTCCCATAAAGGGTTCAGTTTTGCTGTATTACATTTCTTCATGATATTCTACCCCACCAAGAGCATAAGCCCAGATTCCATCTTGTATTTTGTCACAGTGGTTAAATATAACTAAAACACTTACAAATGAATGAACCTGTAAGATACTGTATTAAATGAAAGAAACTAGAAACTTCCCTGGCACAATATTTTCACAGTGTCATTGAAGTTCTATCGATGCCAAAGGTTTCTATGCTGTAACTTATAACAGGTTATTACCGACTTCTATTGAGAGTTTGATTTATGGGTCATAACCATAATCTCTTGAGAAAAAAAAAATCTGTGCAGCCTCACCTTTAACAGTCTTTCCAAAGTATGCTAATAATCATGTCTCTAGGAAATGTTCTCTTCTAGTTTCATACATATTTACGTTTTGCAATGATGAATACAGTTTCCTTCCTGGAGTGCAGTCTCAAGGAAGGAAATTCAATGCCTGTTTTTCACCATTGATTACTAGCAATGAATGGCATCCCTATGATTGATTGGAGTAGCATTTAAGAGATCAGTGTCACAGGATATATGATAGGTGCTTGACATTATGGAGACTGTGCTTAATTTCTAATGTGAGAGTAAATGACCAGGGAATACAGTTTAATACAATATAAAAAGAATGTTTCAGCATAATACACCCTAAAAGGAAAAACTTCCTTAGAATTGAAATGTTTACTAGAACAGTTATTGATTTTGTTACCTTGTTTATTGCCCCAAACAACTGTACAAATGAGGGGAGGAGAGGGAGGGGAAACTAAAGAAAATGTAATTAGTCTTAAATTTTACAGTTGAAGAAATAGATTCTTATGATAAGCAAAATTATGGAAATAACATCATGAATTTTTTTCCTTATTATAATCTCCTTTGAGTATGGTGAAACTTATTCATTTAAGACATTTCACCCACAATGATGTTAAGTTATACAGAGAAATAGATTAACCAAAAGAGTGCATAAAGTAGAAAATTCTCTAACTCTCAGTAGTATTTTACCTTTGATTGGGCGAAAGGTGAGGATATTAGGTGAAATATGTGCTGGTTAGCTCTAGAAACAAGACGTGTCCCATGAATGAGAATCAGAAAGGAAAACAGCATGCCTAAGCTAAATTCTAACATCAGTGAGCTTGGAAACAAATTCCTTTCCACAACCTCCTGGTAAGAGGCCGGTCTGTCAATAACTGATTTCAGTCTTGAGAAACCATAAAATAGACAAAATAAAACCTAAGGCTACTCAGACTTCTGAACTATACAAGTTTTAGATAGTAAATAGACATTTATAACACTGAATTTCTGGCAATTTTTCACTCAGAAATGGAAAAATAATACATCTACTAAAGTACAGTGTGACAAAGGAGAAACCTACGTCAATGCTATTTCCCTTTAGGACTGAATTCACACACACACACACACACACACACACACACACACACACACACACAC
>CABHPQ010001925.1:73354-88966 GCA_902168405.1 Peromyscus aztecus
CACACACACACACACACACACACACACACACACACACACACACACACACTATGTTATATAGAAAGAGGATCTATTGAGATGACTTGGTTAGCAAAACCTTATGCTGTGCTGGGAATCATGTCCCCAGCAGCCAGGTAAAAAGCTGGACATGCATACTAGCACCTGTATCTTTAGCACTGCACTTGAAAGGAAGAGAAAGACGGATCCCAGGGACTCACTAGACTGCCACTCTAGCTGAAAGGACGAGATTCATTTCAGGAAATGTTCATAGGACAAGGTAGACAGCCATAGATGAAGACACTCAACCTTGTTCTCTGGCCTCCATATGTACACATGTGCATAGGCATACACTGTGTAGAATCCCAAAACAAAGTGGGTGTGATACAGTTTTCAAAAGTTTCTCAGATACTAGTAACCAAATTTACATTCCAATCATAGTATAGGCACCGATGTTAATAATTTTCAATGACTAATACTTTTTTATTGAAGATGCGATTCTTTCCAGGTTGTGCTACTTACTTTTCTTGTTGCAGTAAAAGAAAAAAAAAATGCCAGAGAAAACAAAATTAAAGGAGGAAGGGATTATTTGGGGTCACAGTTTGAGGCATAGCACATCATGACAGGTAAGTCCTGATGACAGGACCTTGAAGCAAATGGTGCTGTTGAATCCAATGAAGGACCAATTATAAATACCTACCCTCAGCTTGCTTTATCTTTTTTAGTAAACCCCTGACCCAAGCCCATAGAACATTACCTCCCAAAATTACAGTGTGTCTTCTCAACTAAATTAACCCCATAGATTGTAGATCCTATGAATTTAAAAATAAATATTAACCTACACATGCTCTGATTCCTATTATTTTTCACCTTTTTTTGCTTCTTACTTTTAAATGTTTTACTATATTTTAATTATTTATGTGTGTCTCTCTGTGTATATATGTGTATGTGTGTGTATGTCTGTGTGCGGGTGTATGTATGTTAGTGTACATGCCCATAGAAGCCAGAAAGAAGGGCTTTGGATGCTCTGGGGAGCTGGAGTTACAAGTGCTTGTGAGCCACACAGTGTGGAATTTGAGTCTTCTGCAAGAGCAGTGGGCACTCTTAATCATTGGATGAACTTGTTGACTTCCTTGCTTCTAATCTCTGAAGAGATTGTATTTGGGTGTGAGAATTATCCTGGGGTTTATTTATTATTTACAGTCATAAGGTATCTAGCTTACAGCTGATTCATATACACCCTGTCTTCACAGTTCCACAGTAGCTTCCTCCGTTTACTCTACTTGTATGCCTATAGAAGTCCAAAGCAAACGGTAGAATTTGATGGCAAAATAGATCTCTCTCTGAGTTTCGAGCAACTCTGAGGTGACAACTAGCTTGTGATGACTGCCCTGTAAAATACATTATAGAGTATATGTTTCAATGACACAATCTATGTATTACGGGAAATGGCTTAATATGAAAGAGCTACCATGTACCTCTTCGGTCTCTAATTTTTGGCTCATTATATTAGCAGTTGAATTTCTTGTATTGACAATATTTCATTCTTTCCATGGTTCTTCAAAGCAGAAAGAAGTAGTATGGTAGTTGGTACGTATGTCCTATGTTCTACTCCTAGCTTTACTTCATAACCTAACAAAAATAATGAAATATTCTTTCATGTGTATTACTAGAAATTCTGATATGACAAACATGAGTTTTGAAATTTTAGAGTTGATAAAAATTGAAAAATTTTAAGTACAAAAGTATAAATAAGTATAATTTGAATATTCTAAGAAGTATAATGGGACTATATTGGCTATCTGTCTACCAACACATTTTATGTAGTTAATTATTATTTGAAAATTTCATACATTATATTTTTATCATATTTTTACCACATCCTAACTCTCTCCCCTCCCTAAACATACAACTTTTCTTTCCTTCTCTTACAAGAAAAAAAAGAAAAACAAGAGAGAAAATCCATTAAAAATCATGGAGTCAGACTGGTGTTGGCCAACTACTCTTTAGCATTGGGCCTGTCATGGAGTCATGTTGATACAAACTTTCATGCTAATTAAGAAAATGTATATTCTTTTCCCATTATCATTTCCAAATAGGTTCTTGGTGATGTTTGAGGGTTTGTGCCTACTTTTCTTTCTCTGGGCTGAGATCCCCACTGACTTAAACTTGTTTAGGTCTTATACTATTACTAGCAGTCTGTGTGTTTATATTGATTATATATATATTTAAAATACACTGAGGACATGATTGCTTCTAGGTATGGTGGAGGAGAAGGTTTTATTGTAGATATGAGGGAGAGCAGAGCCAGAGGCCTCTGGAATGGTCCAGACTGAACATGGCCATGTTAAGAGGGGGTGGAAAGGAGAGGGGAGATCCAGAAGCCAAGAGGCCAGGAGCAAGCCAGGAGACCAGGAGACCAAGAGACCAAGAGGCTGGAGAGGCCAAAATGGCTGAGTTAGATAGGGAAGAGCTGCTGCTGGAACAGAAACCCAGCTCAGAGTCTGAGGTGGAGTTGAGGGCAGGATATGCCAGTCAAGGTGTCTCTGTAAGAGACACTGGCAATGTTGAGAGAGGCTGCAGGCAATTTCTGCTTTGACATTTTAATAGGCACCTCATTTAGCCCTTTGTCAGGGTTTGAGCCCTAATAAATATACATCAATTTTACTGTGCCTGGAAAATGATGCTTCCTTACAATTGTCTGGATCTTACAGTCTTTTTGCCCACTTCTGTGCGTATATCAATGAGTTTTAGGGAGAGGGTTGTGATAAAGACATCCCATTCAAGGCTGAGAACCACAAAGTGCCTCTTTCTGCTTATTGACCAGTTGTGCATCTTTGTGTCAATTACCACCTACAGCAAGAAGAAACTTTGTGTATGTCTGTGTTAATTTATGCCATGTGTGTGAAGGTGCTAACAGAGACAAGAGAGGTTATCTGATCCTCTGGAACTAAAGTTACAGATGATTGTGAGATTCTCAATATGAGTATTAGGAACAAAACTCGGGACCTCTAAAGAGCTACACATTTTCCAAATCCTTTTTTGACATGTTTTTAAATGTAATTAAACCAAAGGTTTCAAAATGACACTCAACTTCTATATATATTTCATGTGATGTGGATGACCATTGCATTTCAATGATAAATGAAAAATTCACCAAAGCAGTGCAATGTGATTATTTTTTGGAAATTTATTAGTATTATGTCTATCTATGCAATTGCTAGTCTACCAGGTATCTGTGTGCTGTTCTCTCTCTCTCTCCTCCCTCTCTCTCCTTTCTCTCTCTCTCTCCTCCTCTCTCTCTCTCTCTCTCTCTCTCTCTCTCTCTCTCTCTCTCTCTGTGTGTGTATACATTCAAACTACATGGCTTAAGGTCTTCAGTGTTTACATATAGTGTTGGTATTAAAATTTGTCACTTGATAAGCATCATTGAATAAATTGAATAGAGATAGTATGTGAGCTGCTGTGTGCCTTTGAAGCATCAAGTATTGGTTATCACCATGAGAAAATTTTTTCACTAAATACCCTTAAATCTGATCCAGTTCATTTTAGTGTTCATTTGATTTAGCATTATTTCCTTCACTTTATTTATGTTCACCAATCCATGCTACTAACACCAGCTGCAGGCTCTTGTTTAACAGAAATAAAACATTTATTCTCCAATTTATACACTTGATTTCCTTTACTACCTGTTTTGTTTTTTATTTTGTCAACTGAACACAAACCAAGACATATCTATGAATAGGAAATCTTGAGAAAATTCCCCCATAAGACAGGCCTATAGACAGGTCTCTGAGATATTGTCTTGATCAATGACTGATGTGGGAGGACCTGCTCATTGTGAGTGGTCCCACCAATGAAAATGTGGTCATGGATGGTAAAGAAAGCAGGCTGAGTAATCTCTATGAAACAAGCCAATAAGCAGCATTCCTCTATGGCCTCTGTATCAGTTCCTAACTCCAGGTTCCTTAACTAAATTCTTGTCTTAAATCTCCTCAGTAATAAACTATCACCTAAGAGTTGAAAGATGAAAGAAACCCTTTCCTTCCCAAGTTGTTTTTGGTCATAGTATTTTATCCCAGAAGTGGAACCCCTAAGAAACTACCTCTCTAATACCATTGGAAAGAAACAGTTATTATGATATCTCCTGTGTATGTTGATTGTTTAAATAACATCAAACCACTATCATAACCTCTATCTTCAATATATAAATTAGAATGCATGAATATAGTTCCTCAAATATGCTACGTGAAAGTATGTAATGGACAAAACTGATAGTACAAACAATAAAAGGCCTTGCTTAATTTTAGAACAATATTTTATTTTCTATCTTTCATATATAAATTGATGTCTTTAAATTGTTAAAGCTCCTGTAAGACTAAAGATTTTTCCCTTATTCCTGTAAGACCTTAACCCTTAATTGTTCTCCTAAACCTTATCTTACAAAATTCAAATGACTTAAGCAAGTAATTCTGTTGTGACCTACTGGTCCCTCTGTATTCTGCTCTGTGACTAATACAACCTGAGCTTCTTTATAGTTTCTGAACTGTAATAATATTCCAGGGACAGCTGCAATACTGAATGAGCCTTCCAACCTTTAACCTTCTTGCAATACATGGCTATCCCCTTATACTGAAATACTTTATAGAAACTCTACAGATAACTTTTGGGTGTTTTTGTTGGTTTTCCTTCACAGCATGTATTATTGGTAGGAAAAGTTTTGATGTATTCTTACAATGTTATTCAGAAGTACATGTAGATTCTACATTGTCTTTGGTAACAGGGAGCTAACTAAAAATCCTCTGAGCAAAGTCATGGTCTTACATGAGCTTCCTCTGGATGATGACAGATGTGGAAGTTATGGGAACCATAGGAGACAAAACATCAGTTTTCTTTCTTTGTTTTCAATATAAATGAAGGATTGATATAGATCCGTGAGTGTAGAAATGGAAAGCAAGGAACACTAAACCAATCTTAAAAAACAGAAGGAACAAACTTGCACTGACATCTAAAGTTTTGATGTGGGTTAATAAGAATAGATAATCTGAAAAAGGAAAAGGATGGTGTGAGGTTTTGGTAGGAAACATGTGATATTTATAAGGAATGTTATTTTTACCTGACATAATAAGATCACATAGTAATTTCAAATCAGATATAAGAATTAATATTTGGAAATGTGGAAATAAAAAAGCCAGATATAAATATTTTCAAGTTAACTGTACAGAAGGCATGTGAACTTTGAATATTCCTGAAGAAGTTTGTAGGGAAGAGGGAAATGAAGGATGGACGAGAAGATTAGGAGTGTGATAAAGTGAAAAATAGGAGAATCTGTCTGAAGAATCTTTTATAAAATAAATGTTACTTCAACAAATTCCATGCTTCACAAATGATAGGATGCAATTAATTTATGTGCCGTGCACTGAGAAGAAATGTTCTGAGATCAGTATGTGCTTCTTATATTTGAGGGCATATGATTAAGGCAGAAGATGGGGAAGAACCAAGAACCAAGACTGTTTTAGAATTACAATGACATAGTCAGAAATGTACAAGGACCAGCTTGAGGTTCTGGTTAATAGGGTTTCTGTGTTTCTGTGCTAGATGGCAAGTTAATGGAAGCAACACAATATCTATAAGTTTTATTTGAAGTGTAAAGTGCTTCACCTTTGATTGGCAGTCATCCTAAATAAGGATTGCTGAAAGAATCTTGAGAGGGAGTTGGCAGGCTGTGGTGTGTTTTCATGTAATAAAATAATGTCAAAGGGCTGTGCTATCACAGAGTTCTAAAGGGGTCAGAGAATTGTGCTAGACTTCTCAATCCTTTGAGTTTGTCTAAAAGAAGAAAGATTTCCATGTAAAGATTTTTATTAAATTACTGTTCTCAAAAGAAAACCCAAAAGACCTATAAAATGTTCTAGATTGTTTTCAATAACTAGAAGAGATGTTTCAAATTTAGTGACATAGCAAGCTTTCTTATTGGACTATCTTTGGACCACCAGCCCCCAAAATAACAACCCAGAGGCTTATTATCAATTATGAAAGCTTGGCCTTGGCTTAGGCTTGGTCCCAACTAGCTCTTATAACTTAATTAATCTATATTCTTTTAATCTATATATCGTCACATGGCTCAGTTACCTCTTCTTAGTATGGCATATCTGACTTGCTCTGAGTCTGCTGAAGAAATCACTGCTCTAGATTCCTCCTCCTAGTTCCTGTCTCTGCCAGGAAGTCCCACCTATTCTCTCCTGCCTAGCTATTAGACATTTAGCTCTTTATTAAACCAACCAGAAGGCTCCTTAGGCAGTGACACATCTTTTCAGTATAAACAAATATTCCACAAAAATGGGAGACAGATTCTCTCACTCAGAAAAATGCAAATCTCATATTGTCAGAAAAACATTTCAAGATTGATGTATTTTTTTAATATTGTGGAAATGGTATATTTTTGGATATTTGACATTCAATATCTTCTTTCACTACAATGGAGGAAAATAAAACTGTGAACACAATAAAGTACATGCTAGTATTCTTCCTTAAATAACATCTGGTTAGTTCACATAGATATAATTATTAGGCAAAAGTGAATTTTAGGAAGCATAGTATGATGAACACAAAAGCCGGTATTCTGCCTTGAGGTATTCAGTAATACGTGGGATGACACTATATTATCTAAGATCTTGCTGTTAAACTACTTTAACAAAACACAGAAAATAATTCCTAGCTATGTCAAGCACCTTCCTGTGACTTCTTTGTCACTTTGTGTCACAATCCAGAAAAACTTTACCCAAGTCTTCATGTAAACAATGTGCTACTTACCACCCTGTTTATTTTTACCAAGGTTAGCCCAGTGTTGATTGCAAAACAAATACTATTAACACACTGTGTTAGTTCTACTATGATAATCAGTAGTAGATTCAGACACAGATGATGGTTATTGGCAAACACTGTTAAATACTGACTTTCCCCAACTTGCCTCATCATCATTGATTCCTGAAGTCTGGGCAGAAATGGAGTTTGTTGCTGATTTAGTCAATTTCCTCATTCTAAGAAGGTTAATAGAGGGCTCAGGAATTAGGATAATTGGATCTGAGAGTCGGACTTTTTTTTTTTTTTTAAATTTTCAAAGTCACTGTTGACAGGGATGTGCTTGTTAGTTATTAAGAATCTTCTCTTAGAAGCAGAACTCCAATAGCTGACTCACAGCCTCTTCTAACTTCTGAGGTGAGAATGCTTTCAGTGCAGCAGCTTTCAGATGACTGAAAAGCTGTGGGATGTCAATATGCTCATAACGTGTTTAATATTTTACAATTGGTATTGGTGAAGTGGTATTAGTCAGGCCCAGAAAACGGCTTCACTTTTATGTATGAAAAAAATATTGTTTGTAGAAAAAGTTCAAGATTGGGCATTAGAATATTAAAATATTAATTGAAGCTTTACCTAGTACCCGTATTTTAAAATATGCTGCACAGAAAATGTCTTTCCTTTGTCTTTCCCTGAATCTATGATAGCTATCTCTGGTACCTAGGAATCATTCATACAAGAAGATGGGAGGATGGTAGTAAGCAAAATAACTATGAGATTATTTTATATTTGGGTTAGAATAGAAGTGTTTTCATGGTGAGCAATTTACCTGAACATTAATAAATCATAGCAATAGAAACCAGTCTCTAAAATTTGTATCAGTGTATAAATCAATAGCTAAGAGAAAATAATAAAAACTAGGGTAATTAGTAAAACAAGAAAATAAAAAAAAGAAAACCAAGATTGACAAATCAAATTAGCTAAAAATGAGCAAGAAGACACAAAATAATAAAATTATAAATGAGCAGGGAGATATCACAAAATATAAAAGAAATATAAGCAAACAAACAAAAACAATGCCATAAGGGCTTACTTTAAAAACTTATATTTCACTCAGTTAGAAAACCTAAGGAAAAAAAAAAAGATGAATTTCTATGTATATGTGACCCAAGTAAATTTTGACCGAAATTAGATCAATTACTTAAAGTAACCTATAACTTAGAAGGAGACTGGGGCAGTAATAAAAAATAAATAAATAAATAAATAAATAAATAGAAAATGTCTCCAGGCAATGATGGCTCATGCCTTTGATCCAGCACTGGAAACAAAAAATCTTCCTAGAACTGAAAAACATTGTTAGCAAAGTAGCAGGATGAAAATTAACATACCAAAGTCAATAGTTTTCTGTGTTCCAGTGGCAATCCTACTGAGTCAAAAGTAAGGGAAAAAAAAAACCCTCCTATTTATGAATGTCTCAAGAAATAAACTCCAGAATAAGACTAACAAAGGAGATGAAAGACCTCAGTAATTAAAAGTTGAAAAATCTAGAGAACGAAAAGGAGGAAGACAGAAAAACTACTGTGAATGTGGATTCATAGAATTAATACTATGAAAATGATTATAGTACCAAAAGCAATTTTTACTGTTTTAATGCATGATGTTCCTTTCAAATGCAGAAAAATATTAAAATTGAAAAACACAAGACACCCCATTCAAAACAGTTGAGAGCAAAAAGAATAACGCTGGAGGTATTGTCATACCCAATATCAAGTTATACTACAAAGCTCAAACAAAAAAAAAAAAAAAAAACAACATAGTACTGCCAGAAAGCTGACATGTAGATCAATAGAGTGGAGAGTACCAAAAGTTAGGCCAACACAATTGCAGTCTGTTAACTTTTAAAATAAAGGAACTAAAAACACAGTAAGACAATTGTGGTGATACACTGTGTACCCTAATAAATTTACCTGAAGATCAGAAGACAGAACAAGCCACTAGATTAAGCATAGATGCCAGGCAGTGGTGGCACACACCTTTAATCCTAGCACTCGGGAAGCAGAGATCTGTCTGGATCTCTGGAGTTCAAAGCCACCCTGGATTACATGAGATTGACTCAGTCTAGGAGAGAAACAGAGCCAGGCAGCGGTGGCACACATCTTTAATCCCAGCACTTGAAATCTCATGCCTTTGTTTGAGAAGTCACACATCTTTAATCCCAGCAGAAAAAGAAAATGATATGGTGGGCAGAGAAAGGTATATAAGGTGTGAGGAGACAAGAACTACAGGCTTTGCAGCTGAGGAACCCCTATCAGCTGAGGTTTCTCAGGCTGAGGAGTTGGTAAGGTAAGAGGTGGTGGCTGTGGCTTGCTCTGCTCCTCTGATCTTTCAACTTTCACTCCAATATCTGGTTCCAAGTTTTTATTAAAAGACCCTTTAGATTTTGTGTTACAGACAATAAGAAATTTTTGTTGTTGTTGTTTTTGTTTTTGTTTGTTTGTTTATGTTTTAAACAATTGGCATTAAGAAAATTAAAGCTCTCTGTTCCCTGCTCTCTTTCTGCTCTGCTCCCCACCTTCCCTTCCCCACCAGGCCTGGCTCTCCTCTCCTCTCTTTCTTCTCCCCCACTCTCCTGCCCTCTCCCCTGCCCCCTTTCCCTCCTAATAAATCTCTAAAACTAGAAAAAAAGAAAGAAAATTAGACATCTACAAACAGAAGAATAAAATTACCTCTCACTCTGAAAAAAAAAAAAAGCCTCCAAATGGACTAGACCATAGACACAAAACTCTGAAATTACTAAAAGGGTGTATACTGTAACATATAGGCACTAATGACTTTCTGAATATTACTCTAGTTACTCAGAATATAAGACCAAAATCGACAAATAATAGTTAAACTTTTCTGTAAATCACAGGAAAAAATCAAATTAATGAGGCAGCTTACAGATTGAAGAATACCAGACAGCTATATATCTGACAGATTAATAATGGCTGCAAAATACAAATAATTCAAAAATAAAAACATTACAAAATTAACAACCAAGTCAAAATGGGTTAGAGATATAGACAAGGGGTTCTACAGATGAAATATGAATTATGAATAAGGAAGGACTTCAAATATTCATTAGCCATCAGTTAAATGCATTGAAATCACGTTGAGATTCTATATAATTCTAGTGAGAATGTCTATTAGAAAGAAATCATGTGTCAATGAATGTTGGAGAAAAAAATGAAGACAGAAGAATGCTTTTCCACTCTTGGACAGGCAAACCAGTGCAGCCACTTTAGAAATCAGTTTAAAGATTTTTTTTTTCAAAACACTAAAAAGAACTGACTAAAGACTAAGATATTCCGTTTCTAGGAATATACCCTGAAGAATCTATACTAGCCTTGTTGTTGTTGTTTTTCTTTTGCCTTTTTTGTTTTTCTTTTTGTGTTTGTTTGCTTGCTTTGGTTTGGTTTGAATTTGATTTTTTTTTTCATTTGGCGGGAGAGAGGGGAGGGGAGGATATGGAGGAACTGGGAGGTGAGCAGAATTGAGGTGCATGGTGTGAAATTCCCAAAGATTCAATAAAGAAATTATATTTTAAAAATGAAGCTATAGTACTAAAATACTTGTTCTTCAGTAATTATTGTCACTCTATTCATGGTATTAAATAGAATTAACCCAGGGTTTTGTCAGCTAATGAGTGGATAGTGAAAGTTGATACATATGCACAATGAATTTTATTCATCTGTAAAAAAAAAATAAATTCTGAAAATTTCAGGTAAATTGAAGGAACTGGAAAAATTGTACTGACTGAATGAACCCAAGCAAAGAGAAGTAAAAACTGTGGTTTCCTTCATATGTGTGGATATTGTCTTTAACCTCTCGTTTTGTATGTTTACCTTAGAATTCAGTAGAACCCATAAATTCAGAAAGAGGCTATTTGGAGAGGGATGGGATAAGAAAAGGGGGAATAGGAAAATATAAGTAATATGTAGTGAGAGATGGGAAATACTTGGGGTGGAAAAGTTAAGTCCAGATGGAAAAGTGGAATGGGGACAGATGAAGGGGTAGGATAGGGTTAACTAAAATTAAGGGAATAGGAGAAATTCATACTGAATTCTACTGTCTTTCAACCAAACTAATCTGCAAAGGAAATAACATACCGTACTCATAAAGGATCCTCTGAGAATTTACGATTTTTATCTCAAAACTACAGTGCCAGTTGTGAGACACTGCTTGTGTGTTGTTGGTCTGGGAAGCCCTAAGGACTCCAAAAACAGTACAAGTTTTTGCCATCTGTGATGACTTGAATGAAAAATACCCCACATAGATATTTTTTTAATTTAAATACTTGGTCCCCAGTCTGTGCTACCATTTGGGGAGGGTATGAAATTCACAGGATGTGGTACCGTGCTAGAGGAAATACATCCCATCATTGGGGGTGGCTTTTGAGAGTTATAGCCTTTCCTCACTTTGGGATTCTTCCTCTGTTTCCTTTATGAGGATGGAAATGTGATTTCCCAGTTTCCTTGCTGACCACCTGCTACCATGCCTCCCCCACTATTATAGACCTTTCTTCTGAAATTACATATGATTTTCCTAAAGATATAATTTAATTTTTAAAAGATCAAACAATCATCCTCTTATTAATAAAGTTATTTTCACTATTTTTTACTATAAATGAACATACACGTATGTGTATATATGGTATATATATGTATGTATATATGTGTATAAAATGATTGATAGTCACATTATAGAATATCTAAATGGCCATTTTGCAATACTAACTTTGAAAAAAAATCATTGAGTAATACGTAACGGGGTAGATATATAAAAACATATACTAGCACTCTAATTTGTCAAAATGAATTATGTTTTAACTATATTTATCATAAACTATGCAAGCAAAAATTAACTTTATATGACTGTATTGCATTAATACAGTAGGAATAAGACTAAAAATACTATGCATAGTGAGGTAAGATGTTTATAATTACACAGTGATAAGCATCAAGATAATGGTGGAATATGTATAATGAGAGGGATATCTAGATGATAATACTTGAGATAAAATGAAAACTGGTACCCTAAAAATGTATGCCTAAAATATCTTTTTATAAACTGCCTCTTATTGCTGAGGGTCTCAGCATCGACTCCCGTTACCATGGAGTCGCAGCTCCTCCTAGTTGCTTAGGGTTTGCACTTAAAATGCAAAATAAATGCAAAATGCTCTAAGTAGATATTTTAAAAATCAAATTAAAATATTAGACGAAATATCTTTAGTGGATCATAAGAAAATGAAATGAATGAATTTCAACCTTTTTATCCTGTATGTATGCATTGAGATTCCACAGGAACATACCGTCTACCAACTTGGATGGCATTTGGTTAATAGCAAAGAAGGTGCTCATTCAGTACATATTGTCAACTAACACCTGTGTGCACATTGACAGTGTATGTATGGAACAACTACATAATGACCTATAAAATTACATGATTTATGCTTTGAAGACATGTAATTGGATTTTGAAAAGGAGAATAATGTTGCTTAAGTTTTCCTGCCTGGCCCACAGTCAGGATAAATCTCTTTCACCTGGGTGTCCCACAGCCGCTCAGACCCAACCAAGTAAACACAGAGACTTACATTGCTTACAAACTGTATGGCCGTGGCAGGCTTCTTGCTAACTGTGCTTATATCTTATATCAATCCATTTCTATAAATCTATACCTTGCCACATGGCTCGTGGCTTACCGGCATCTTTACAAGCTGCTTGTCCTGGTGGTGGCTGGCAGACAGTCTGTCCCTCTGCCTTCCTGTTCTTTTAATTCTCTCTGTTAGCCCCGCCTATACTTCCTGCCTAGCCACTGCCAATCAGTGTTTTATTAGCAACACATTTGCCATACAGAACATCCCACAGCAGAATAATGTCTAGTCAAGGGAGGTACAACAGCACCTTTAAGAGTGCCGTTATTGTGTATGATGTATAGAAACCCAATTTCCCCAGCACCAGCAAGCAAAGCAAAGGCATGTGTCTCTATATCAGACTCCACTGCAAGACTCACCTGTGCACTATTCTGGTCCTAAGACCTCCACAGCAAGTAGTTAATAGGAAAGTCTTTGAACATCAACATTTCATCTAGTCAAGACATAGCCTACTTTCTTGTAAATTAGTTTTTCAGTCCCCTTAGAATGCTTGTTATATTTCATTTTATTTTTTCATTCAGCATCTCTGTTCTTGAATGAACTCTACGAAGCCCAGGAATATCTTGAATCTCTAGGCCTCTTGTCTCTAACTTTCAAGGTCTGGGAATTATAGCACACATGCTTATGATGCCCAATTTGATGCAGTTCTGGAGAATTAACCCCAGTGTCTCGTGTATGCTAGGAGAGCACTCTACTAATGGCGAAAAATGCTTAGCCTTCAAAGCCTTAGTTAGATGAGATATATTGTGAAATAAAGGAACTGATTCACATATAATCAGTCCAAAGTTCCTTTAGAATAGAATTACTGTGTTCTACATTTTATCTTGTTTTTCAATGGCCATATTGTGAACTGAAAATGGTTTAAATTGAAGTGGTTTATTTTGCACAGATTTTTGTGTGTAGGTGTGGATATCCTTTCCTGAGGAACTGGACTGTGTGTTTGCAAGCGGGGAGGAAGCAGCAGTAAGTGAGCAGGGTCTGACTGCGTGTGAGTCGATGGAGACAGACTCTCTGGGGAGACAGTTTGTTAGAGCTCCACTTTATTTCAGAAAAAGAGGGACTTAAAAGCCTGGGAACAATGGCTAGAACATCACCTAATTTGCATTAAAAAGCATGCTCCTGTCATAAGGCTTCCTGTGTGGCAGCATGATCCTATAGCAAAACTCCCAACATGATGTCTGGATAGCATATAGACAGCAAGGGGAAAAAATATCTAGAAGGGAACTATGCCAAGGGATACACTGGAGATAAATCAGGCATCCAGGCTTAGGGATAGATTTCAGATAAGATCAGGCCTCCAGACCTAGAGACATTCTCCAAATAAGGGTGGGTAGAGAGCAGGAAGTCTTTGCTGGGGCAAGAGTTCTCCTTGTTGTCAAGCTTGGAGAGAGCTGCCAGGCCATTGGTAGACTACAACCTCTGGCCAACAAGGCCTCCCAACAATGTAGGTATTTGTGAACATGTATGTGTCATAGTGTACATGTGAAGGTCACAGGACAACTAGAAAATGTTATTTTAACTATGTGGGTCCTAGATCTCAAACTTAGGTCATCAAGCTCGGTGCAAAGACTTTTACTAACTGAGCCATCCTGAGGGACGTAAAGATAAATTCTTTTTAAAATTTTTTTTTTTTTTATTTTTTTATTTTTGTTACCTGGGACTCACACAAAGTTCAGAGCATGCTAGAAAATGCCCTATCACAAAGCTACATCTGTGGTCTTGCTTTTTATTTTGAAATGTGTGGTTGCCTGTACAAGACCTGCACTAGATCAAGCCAATAAAAATTCTAAGTGGAGGTGAGTAGATCCCAAGGACCCATCCCTAAATGAAGAACTATTAGCAGTCTATGGCTGCTGGAGGGAGAGTCAATCAATTTTCTTTGGGAATTTGACTATGGCCCACTAGATGGCATCACACCATTTGTAGATAGTAAAAACAAACTGGACTCAGGGCATCTACTACTATTACTATTAAAAGTAGTGGTAGTAGTAGTAGTAATAATAATAATAATAATAATAATAATAATAATAATAATATATAACAATAGTAATAATAATAATAAATAACAATAATAGATTATCAAGTTAGGAGGAAGATAGGCTAAAGGGTCTTGGAGGAACTGGAATTAAATAGTGGGGTATGGACAAGATCAAGTACATTGCAAACATACATAAAATTAAAAAGAAAATAACTAGTAATGTGTTGTGTTTTAAAAAATTTAAAAAAAGTTTTTGAAGCTTTGAAGTGAAAAATGATAATGATTAACATTCAAGAGTCTTACTTTAGGATTGAAGACACATAAGGAACTGCAAGATCTCAACTGTGGCTTGTTCCAGGATATAAAACTATAGAATCATAAACTTATTAGGACTTTCCTCTTAGTGAAAATGGTTCCAGGGGCATCTGTTTTGCACAGGTCCACTCAAAGAATTTTCTGAGGTTCATTGAGACACGCTCTCAGAGGTAGCTGTGGCCATACTTCAAGGGTGCTGAATTCTAAATGAGCTGACGACAGAGAATGCTGACATCTATGTGATGCTGGCTTTGCAGCTACATAAAGTATAAGCATCACAGAGATATAGACACTTTTGTTATGAGTTTTAAAAATTCTCTTATTTTTTAAGATTAAAAGTACATCATTTCCTCTTCCATTTCCTCCCTCAAAATCCTTCCCTATACCTCTCCTTGCTCCCTTTCAGATGCAGGGTCTCATTTTTCATTAACTGTTGTTGCATTCATATACGTATAAAAAAGACTTCCAGTTCCAGTAATCAGAAACAATGTGTTCCTGCAAGGAGTACTTGATGACAAGGATAAGGGTTAAAATGAAGACACAGTAGGGTAGCATGAGTCTTAACAGGTCTTACTAATAAAATCAAACCTCAGCCAGGTATTGGGGTGAACACTGAAAGGTCAGAGAAATAGAACAAGCCACAGCTATCTCACCTCGCTGGATCCTCAGCTGGTCTTGCTTCCTCAGACTGGAAGCCTCTATGTCCTCATATCCGAATGACTCTCAGCTGAACTGCTGCTAGAAGCCTGAATGCTTAACCAGGCCACAGCTTCTCCAGGCCAAATGCCTCTCCAGGGCAAATGCCTCTAGTTTCTGGTCCTCACGCCTTATA
>CABHPQ010001926.1:0-15087 GCA_902168405.1 Peromyscus aztecus
TGTCTGTGCTGTTATTTGCGGCATTCATTACTGAAGCCAAAATATGACATTTCTGGAGACCTCTCAATGTGGAGGAATTTGTGCAACTGCTTACCCAGCAGATTGCAGAGGACGCCACACACCACTGGCGTTTTATAAAACACCATCACTGTCTCCTTGTAGGCCTCTCCACACTGCCCTTATTGTGTGCCAAGAAGCCAGTGATGGGAAGTACACAATGCAATCCATACATTACTGGCACAGAGCTATGCATTTTGCACTCACTCTAACTACACTGTGCAAATATCAAAGGCCAAGGAACAAAGGTATGCACAGAGCAAACCAAACTCATACATTGTTGTGGGGCAGAGGAAATCGACTAAAGCCATATGCAAGAGGAAAGAGCACATCAGGCTAAGGGCATTATTGTCAGAATTCTTTTCCTACCAATCTGAATCACCTGTCCACAAAACTGTTTCCAAAGTTCATTCAAGTTCTGGCAAAAAGAAACTAGAGCCAATGACCTCTTTGTAGATGATTAGAACATAATTCCACAAGTAAATCAGTCATTTATGTTTCCCTGACTGTGGGAGCCCACAAAAGCTTCCTGGTGAGATCTGAGCTTGCTTTACACAGCAGGGCTGCATTAGGGGATGGCTTGACCACGTGCACAGACACCAGGTGTCTGGAATGGTCTGCACTTCGCTGTACTAGGGGGAGGTCTTTGCTCCACCCCTTTCATTCCTCTAAAAGCCCTTTAGGAGACAGAAGGGGCCAGTGGGTTTGGACCCAGGCCCTTTCTAACTGTCTCTCTCCTCTATATTTCTATCTACATATTCCTCATTTCTCCCTGCTCAAGAGTACCCTGGGGGAAAAAGAGGAAGCTGGTCTCCCTCACCTGACCATTGATAAAAACTAAATTTGAAAGGTTATTCCAAGTACTCAAAATACTCCTCCAAGTTGAGGTGCCTCCAGTAATGTCCTATTTGGAGAAAAAAATTACATCTGACTGCCTATACACACACTTTTTTCCTTGTCATCATTCTCAGAGCAACACAATGCAATAACTACGTAGACAGTAGCATCACTGTATTACAACTCTAAGTGATCTGGCAGTGAGTTAAAGTATACAGGAGGATATCCATCAGCTGCATATAAATACTAGGCCATTTTACAGAAAGGATTTTATGTTGTATGGCTCTGGGGGGCTCTGTGGAAGTTCTGGAAGCCAACCCCTTTTAGATGCCCAAGAACAACCAGATTTACAAGAAAAAAATACATATATTTTAAAGAGAGTAGCATTTCCATCTTTTCATTTCCTATGAAAAACCTTCATTCTACCCAACTAAACATACTTGCAAAATAAAGTAATTATCCAGATACCTGTGAGAAGAAATAATGAAACGACATAAACACTTGTAAGACCATTTTTAAGAATACCATCAACACTGTCAAAGTAGAAGTCACTAAACTGCCAGAACTAATTCAAAGTCTTAAAAGGTATTTATTACACTAACTTTAGTATGTGCTACATTCAAGGTAAGGATCCACAAGTTTATTTTAATCGTGTGATAAAACATAGTCATTATAGAAAAGTTGTTACATAAACTAAGACTTAGAACTGAAAACACACATTTAGTGCCGATCCCTATAAAAACTATTATATTTAGTATGTGTGGTGATGAAAGTGTGCAAATGCGCACACACATTTTCTCACTCAACCACCACCAGGGCTGCCACCACCACCACACCCACCAGGAGAGACAATGGAATTCACATTAACAAAACTTCAGAAAATAGACTCAAAGGGTAGGAGGTGGAGCCTGCAATTCTCTTTCTCTCTCTGCAACCTCTCCCATAGATGGTAGTGCACCTCTCTGTAAGATCAGCATAGTGGAGAACTGAACTTATTAATGATACACTTACTTAGTAGTGATCTATTCAGTGACTCTGAACGACAGGACTAGCCCTAGTTAAAGCCAGCCAAGAGAAGCAAGTCTAGCTCAAAAATGGCAACACTGGCCACATAAAGCCAGTGGACAAAAGCTGAGAATGTATGGTATAGCTATCTCTTAATAGAGCTTATGCTAAGAGATCTTAACATACCTTCCCTTTATATAAATAAAGGAAGCGCATGTTCCCTAACACATTTTGTTGTTTCGTGGAAGACTGCATCACACCACTTCATCTGATAAACCTTGACAAAACTCTGGGGGTTTTAGTTGTGTTTTGTTTGTTGTTTGTTTTTGTTACTGTGATTGAAAGAAGGCTTTAACATTTTTTTAAAATTCCTCTGTTTTAGAGATGAGAAAAATATGCCTATGCAGACTTTAGAGACTGTATTCTGAACCTCAGCTTTCCCACTGTAACTTAAATAGTTCTTCACTTTCTAAAGAGAAAACAACCCCAAGACTGTATTCTGAACCTCAGCTTTCCCACTGTAACTTAAATAGTTCTTCACTTTCTAAAGAGAAAACAACCCCAAGACTAGTTCCTCCTGTTCTGTTCTTGTTAGGATCTCGAACCAGGGACAAATGACTAACTGAGATGCCTATTTAACATATCAAAGTGGATCTGGCCACCATTCATGTTCTCCCAGAGTCCCTTAGTCTTTAACAGTTAGTTACAGGGTATGGCTGGCATATCCCGCCCTCCCCCTGTGCCTCTTCCCTATATAATCCAGACATTTTGGTTACTCAGCCCTTTTGTCTACCCGTTACTCTCCTGGCTTGCCCCTCTCCCCTCCCCTGGCTCCTTACAAGGCCAGGCTAAGGGTCATGTTCAATCTGGACTCTCTCCGATGTCTCTGCCTCTGGCCATGCTCTCCCTCACATCTACAATAAACCTCCTCCACCATACCTAGGAGCAGCCAAGTCCTCCTTTTTCATTTCTTTTTTTCATTCACTACCAGCAGGTGGGTACAGTCAAAAACTACCGAGGTCTCAGTGCCTGGGAGAAAGGATCAGTAAGGGTGAAAGCTGGTACTCACAGCTACAAGTTACTTTCAAATGGCAAGCTGATTGCTTTCAAAATACCACTGATTCAGAGGGAGATAAACAATCCTGGTGTTTTGAAACCAAAAGTGGAAAGAATATTATAGAATTTCAAGACTACTCATCCTTTAAAGAGGAAACATTATTGAAGAAAAGAAGTCGGAGTAAGGCATTATTGATGTTCACCTTTTCAAGCCCAACCCAGTCAGCAATTTACTACTTCAAGAAAGCAAAGAACTCCCAGCTACTGGAGTCCACATTTCTCTCCAGGCTGCCAGCTCCTGGGGGCTCATCTCTGTAGCATGCTTGTACTCCTAGATTTGGCCAACCTTTTTCAGAAATATAATGAACTGTTTTTACTCATTAAGGCCCTGAAGAATTTCTACAAGTCAGCCAACTGTTCCTAAGCATTTAAAAAACACCGCCAGTGGGGAGACAGAAGCAAAAATTAGACTAGGAACACAGATAAGCAATGCTATCAAGGTATCTTAGGAAAGGAGGATAAAAAGTGTACATATGTAGCCAGGCATGGTGGCACACACCTTTAATCCCAGCACTCTAGAGGCAGAGGAAGGTAGATCTCTGAGTTCTAGGCCAGCCTGAGCCACAAACCCCAAGCAAGTTCCCAGACAGCCAGAGAGCCATACAGAAACCCTGTGTCGAATTTTTTTTTTTAAGTATACTGATGTACAAGAAAGCAAATGGAAATAATGGCTTTCTAGGAGAACTGACTTGGTAGGCAAAGCCCCACATTAACGTTCTGAAGGGAAAAGGGAAACAGGCTTAGGTAAAAGAAGGAACGCAAGCATTTTAGAAATCCAGTAAGAGCAGGACAGCACAGTTCAACAACACAGGAGATTCCTTCCCAGGACAGTGCACGATTAATGAATAAACTAACAGCACAAGTAAGTTCAAAGGAAGAGAAAGCACTGTGAGAGCTGGACTTGAGTTAGACGTTATAAGCCAAAGAGGAATCATGCCGATGAGGAACACAAAAGACAGATTAAAGGACAGAAACTTTACAGGAGAACGGACAACTCTGGAAGTGCAGGATGAGCTGGATCACTGTGTATGGGCAGGGAAGGCAGATAGCCTGCAGTCACACCTAGAAGTCCTGAGGGACCAGCTGAGAAGTGTCTTGAGTACGAGGCCAGGCCAGCTCCCACCTAAAGTTCTTTGTCTTCTTCAAGTGGGACTAAAAACTTCTATTACTCCCATGGCATGATACCCTTTTCTCACTTTAAAAAACAAATCTTTGGGGGGCTGGAGAGATGGCTCAGAGGTTAAGAGCACTGCTTGCTCTTCCAAAGGTCCTGGGTTCAATTCCCAGCAACCACATGGTGGCTCACAACCATGTGTAATAAGATCTGGTGCCCTTTTCTGGCCTGCAGGGATACGTGCAGACAGAACACTGTATACATAATAAATAAGTAAATAAATAAATAGATAAATCCTTGGACAAAATTGTCATTTTAAACCCTTTTGTGAACCTAAAAGAATGGAGAGTTGGTCAGACACTGTATTTGGATCTAGTCACTGAAATTTTTAATTTGCACAT
Organism: Peromyscus aztecus; assembly: GCA_902168405.1. Taxonomy (NCBI): domain Eukaryota; kingdom Metazoa; phylum Chordata; class Mammalia; order Rodentia; family Cricetidae; genus Peromyscus; species Peromyscus aztecus. The sequence continues at coordinate 4,531 of CABHPQ010001926.1, forward strand.
AAATTATTCCCAGTTCCAAATACACCCTCCCTGACTTCTATGTGGTATTTTATGGGGTATCAAGTATCATAACTTCTAGATCCTCCAAAAGTATAAGGATAGCTGAAATGACTCAACTGTTTCACCTCTCAGGGTCATGGCTGTAGTTTGAAAACCAACCCAGGAAGACAAAAGTAGACACAAACACATACCACTTCATAAAGCAAGGACACCAAATAGGGTTTTCTGAGACTCAAAATCAGCACAAAGAGGGTCTGGGAACCTTGACACATTCTCTGCTCTCTGATGAATACTTTTATCGCCAGAACACTGCTGCTGAGAGCCTGCATTCTGATCGTCTTAGGAAAAATGGTTGTGACATTCCTGTGTGGGCTAAAACAATGCCTTCAGTTCTCAGACAAAATCAACATGTGGGAAAAACTCGCAGCTGCCAGAGGAAAATGTGAGCCTTTAGTCAGAATGCACATGGACTCACGCTTCTAAAGTCTCTTGAACTTCCACACTTATTTTCCAACCTTAAAAAATATATACAGGTTTACAAACTCTAGAAAACCCAGCTCAATCCAAGAAATAAAGGAAGTCAATATTTTCATTCTTACTTTGTAGTCTGAGAATAGAAGAAAAGACAGGAAGTCCCTTGTCCAAGACATACAAAGAGTCAGCAGAAAACTAAACCGTCTCCTGGCTAGACCCATGACTTCAAATAAACCTTACTGTACTTTTCCTTAGAGGAAAGAGCCCCGCTGTTTTAGCACACCTAGTGTGTAAATGACTTCTACAGCAGCGTCACAGAGAGTCCTACATCCAAGCATCTGGAGCCAGCGTGCAGAATCCAGATGACCCTAAAATTCCTCACAACTTAAGCTCTGGTACCAAACTAGGTTGTCATATATCATTTAAACAACTCAATGAGATAAAAGTTGATATAACCTTCATTAAAAAATATAATAATCCTCATTGGATATGATGGTAGATCTCTGTATGCTGATCTACATGGAGAGTTCCAGGCCGACTAGGGTTATTTACATTTTGAGATTCTTTCTCAAAAATAATAGTAATAATAATAATCCTTCCTCAACAAGATTTGAAATATATGTGAATCCTTCCTCAACAAGATTTGAAATATATGTGATTAAATTTATCAACAAATGATAAATTAAAATAAAACATAAATATCAACTTTCATGAACAATAATGAAAAGGTACTTAACACTCTGAAACAAAATTATGAAAATATACTAGGCTTTGGATAAAAGGAAATGCATGACGTAGCAATAAATTATTGCTTCATAAACCAGAAAGAGCATGACAATCAAGCCATTTCCATAGTATTTTTTTTTTTAGCTTAACTACAACAAGCCCCTAACAATGCACCGCTATCCAATCTACTTGTCACCTCCACCTCTGGGGGGCTGGCAAATATCTGAGGCATTCTTTTAACCTGCACTCTCCTTCAGAAGAGTATCAACTTCAATGACGACAAAAAGGGTTTTGCTGTGGAATAATCCTTCTGTCCACTGCGAATATGTATTATTCTCATTGGTTAATAAAGAAGTTGACTGGCAGGACAATCAAACCAAGGACACTGGGATGAAGAAGGGCAGAGTGAGAGAGTCGCTGGCAGGTGCAGAGAGCAAGATGGGCATGGTGTACTGAGAAAAGGCACCAAGCCATGTGGCAAAGCACAGACAAGAAATGCGGGTTAATTTAAGTGTAAGAGTTAGCTAGGAACAAGTAAATGTTCGGCCAATTAATATTAAGACTCTGAATGATTGTTTGAGAGCGGCTGCAGGACAGGAAAACTCCGCCTATAGGTTTTGAAAACCAGTTTACTTGGCAGTTGTCTTTATCTAGTTCCTGAGGCTCAAGAGCAGAAGGAACAGGTTCAGGGGGTCTCTAGGAGAAAAAAGAATTTTGAAACAGAAAGTCAAAAAAGTAAGGGGAAGTCACATGTGTGTCTACAGCCCCAGCTACTCAGGAAGGCTAAGGGAGGAGGACATCTTCAGCTCAGGAGTTTGAGGTCAACTTTAGTAAGTTAAGCCCATCTTAAAAAAAAAAAAAAAAGTGTGTATGTGTAGGTACGTGCATACCCATCAATACCCATCACACATACACACACAGGAGAAGAATGGATATTGATGGATATATAAATATACACATTACATACATGTACAAGCCAGTAAAAATAATACATAATATACATGAACACATTATACATATCCTATATGTTTAATTCTACCTATGTATAGAGTGATCTGAGTAGTAGAAATGACGTTTAGATAAGACAAAAAAAAATATCTCGCAGAATTATGTTTCCTGGCATTAAAAAACATTCATTATATAGCAGTACTTTCTTCATCAACAAAAACAGTGATAGGTAATTAATATAAACAGCAACTTGCCAAACTGATCCAGTATTTTAAACAAATCATATAAAACTATCACCTACAAAGACCATCTGCTAGCCAATGCAGTGAATTTTTAACATCCCCAATACACAGTTACCGCAACAACACAACTAACGTGTCCCAAATCTTAGCCGGCACCTTGGCCCTTGCTCTGGGAGTCTGTTTTAACCCTATACTGGTATTTGAGGTCTTCCAAAACTTCACCCTGTTCCATAAAGAACCCATGAATCCAGGCATTCCACCTCCTCATGACTTCTTGCAGTGGCCAGTTTTCTCTTTTCTTTTTGTTTTTTGAGACAGGGTTTCTCTGTGAAGCCCTGGCTGTTCTGGAATTCACGCTATAGACCAGGCCTGGCTGAAACTCAATCCACCTGCCTTCCAGAGTGCTGGTATTAAAGTGCGCACCACCATGCCTAGCTCATGGTTGGTTTTCTATTGGCTCCCCTCTACCACTGTGGATGTCCTAAGTTAAATTCATTAGGTCCTCTTTACTTACATAAACCTAAGGGTGACTGAAAATTAACACACGTACATGCAGAAAGGAAAGAGTAACTATATTCATCTGGAAAACCATGAGCGAAATACAACTTTTACTGACAGTTCTCCCAAGCCAAAGTCTGTGCCTCACATTGCATGTGCCTTTCTCAAATGCTCAAAAATTCATTAACAGCTCCAGTTTCCCACACATACTTCCTCAAAGAGAAGTCAGACACTAGTTTCCGGTGTGGATCTACAGAAACACAGATAAGCACCATCAGCGCATCACCCAAGTGTCTAGGCCAGCACTAGACAGGAAAGCATGAGAGCACCCGACTGTGGCTCACCAACCTCTGGGCTCCACTCCTGAAGAGGGAACAGAGCAGGTCTGATGAGAAGCAGACCCAAATTAATGTTACCAAGCAACCAAAGAACCACAATGACAAGAAAATTTAGATGAAAGAGACATTAATTACGAAGGAATACCACTCATAACTTCTGCACTGCTCCAACATCTACTAGCACATGATGAATTACACCCTATGTTCAGATACAAAGTCCCTGCTCAGAACTCAAGTGAGCTGTTGGTGCATAATATCTACTGCACAGTAACATCAGGAGCATCTACTCAATTCTGTTTTGCTTTGCACTTGAAAGGAATTAAAATATTAACTCCTTGCAGCACATGAGGGATTAGTAGAAGGGTGTCATCTTGGAAACAGAAGGCAGCTTTTCCTCAGATACTGATCTATTGACACCTTGATCATGTATTTCTCAGTCTATTTCAATGGTTCTCAACCTTCCAAATGCTGCACTCCTTTAATACCGTTCCTCGTGTTGTAGTGACCCCAACCATAACATTATTTCATTGCTACTTCTTAACTGTAATTTTGCTACTGTTATGAATCATAGCATAAATATCCAATGCAGGATATCTGGTATGCGACTCCCAAGGGGGTCATGACCTACAGGTTGAGAACCCCTAGAATCTATTCTTTAAAATTTACCTTTCCTAAAGTATTTTGTTATAACACCAAGAACCAACTAAGACAAGGATTTTTAATTCTTTGCTACTGTAGTTTTGATGCCTCAAGTACCATAACAATTATACATATGGTGAATATAAAGAAAAGAAATATAAATGCTCACTGAGTATCCTGCCTGGCAATATAACATATTCAAATATAATAAACTGTGGTTCAACTAGATAGCCACAGATGTTTTTATCAAGCTGTTAAAATATGAATGCCAGGAATTTGGTGCAATTTTTTTTAAACGGTTAACAGGAGACTAAAGGAAAGCTTAGTCCCTATTTTAAGTGAGTAGGAAAGATAGATCACCTGTGCCATACACAAAACTCCAAATCTGCAGACTTGTTCACAAGCTCTGGTACCGAGGTACCAAAGCTGCAAGCTGGCTCCACCTGGCAGTTACTGATGTAAACCCTTCCTCCGCCACCTGGCAAGTTACTGAGTCTAAGCCTTTATATTCCCACTGTAACATTGAGAATGGAGTCTTCATGAAACATGACGATCCATTCCAAGTACTGCATGTGAGAAAATGCCATGTGAGTAAATGTCAGTGTGAAAAGAAATAAGCTAACACAACTCCTAAGAAGCTGGTGCTAATAAGTTGCCTGTTATACAAATCGTAAGTACCTTTTTACTAAATGAAACAAAATTAATGACCTAGGATTATATCATTATCTTTCTCAGGATAAGAGTTTACTGCTAAAATCTCATTATTCTAAAATTCAGCTTACAACTATCATTTCTCAAGTAAGACATCCCACAGAGGCAGCAGTCAGAGCCAATCATTCAGAACAGACACACCACACAAGCAGCGGGTGCACAGCACATCCCCCCGCTCAACCCTGGTCAACAGTGCTGTTCGAAACGGAAACTATGACTCTTCTGCACGGTTGTTACTGTGTTTAGAGGCCAATCAACAAACTGGCCTATAGGAACTCGGTGCCACAAGAAACATGTTCGCTGTGCCACACCGCCCACAGAGCAGAGTGCTTTCATTCTGCCCCTGCCTCACCTCAAGGTCACAGCTGTACTCGGTGCCATCCAGGAGGGTCACTTTGGCCAGGACAGTCTTGGTCTTCTTGGCAGTTTTCTGGGAGGCCAGCTCTGCTTTCAGCTCACTGGTCTGTACTTCCTTGGTCTCCCTCTTTGCCGCCTCTCCTTCCAGTTTGTCTTCCTGCGTCTCCTTGATCTTCTCCTCTTCTCTGTCTTTCCTCACTTCTTCAGCAGGCTGCCAAGGAAACATTAAGTCCACGTTAAAGTTAACCTACTTGTAGAAGACAACACAGAAAAAAAAAAAAAAAAAAGAACCAAAACTCACTTTTCCCGTCAGTGCTGGTAACCTATCCAGGGTTCTGACTGTGGCAGGCAAGAGCTCTAGCCACATCCTCGGCCCCTTTCATGAGATCTTTTCATGAGAATCATGGTCGTCAGTCTAACCACTTTAAATTTAAGCTTTTTAAGACTCCAAAGTTATGCAAGAAAGGGTATTTTCGTGAACTGGGCATTAAATGAATAAAAGAAACTATATCCCAGTAGCTATACTAAAAGTACTGAGACAACAAGATTTCTAAAAGCTTAAACCACAGCAATACATAGGCTTCCACAGGCAAAGAAAACATATACAATTCACTACTTACTCTCAACTAAATCCATAAATAAAGCAAAGATAAATAAAGGGTATGGATTTAACAGAAGAGGTGGGAGGGTCTGGCAGACGGCTCAACCGTATCAGAAACACAGGTGCTTAAGAGAGGGTGTGTGTTCTGTTGCTGCCACGCTGGTCTTTTGTTTTACTGTTGGGGAATAATTTTAAAAAGACTCACAGGGAAGACTAACGTACAATACTCCAAGTTCTATTCTGCAGACACATGAAGTTGAGGCAGCATCTCGACACAGAATGGGAAACAAGTCAACCCCTTCCCCACGTGGCTATGTTCTCCTACGCACCTGGGTCTCAGCACTGCTTTTCAAGCAAGGCTTTTCTTCCTTGACCTCCACCTTAACCTCGAGGTGCTTCCTCTGAGCCATTTCTTCGGCATCGCCCTTGGCCCGGCTCTCTTCTTCAGGAAGGGAGTCCTCTTTATCCAAGGTCTGTTCTTCCACTTCAGCTTGAGTGGGCTCTTTTTTATCTCCTCCATCTTTGGCTACTACTAAGTTATACGACTTCTGCTTCTTAAGCCATGGGGGTATGAATCGAGAAATGCCCCTGCTCTCAGACGGCTCCTTCTCTCTTTTCCGCCGGCGGAGACTACTTTGGCTTTCAACTGCAGGGCCTGGCTGGGAACCCTTTTCCTCCTCTGGCTCGGATACCTGATTCTGCTCATTTTCTGTGACTTCTTTAGGTGCATCTGCTCCTGCCTGGTCAGAGCCCTTCTTCACTTCAGATGCAGAGCCAACTTCAGTAGTCATGGTTACAGCTTATACTGCAACAAAATAAGAACCACAAAATAGTATTTTAAAAACGTTCCCACTTTCAATCTGGTGGCAAAGGGACAAAACGGGCGAGACAGGGTGGGAAGAGGAAAAACAGAAAAAAAGGAAGAAGGCAGTGTTAAGGAGGAAGGGTCAGAGGCACAAGACAGACTGAGGGCTGCTCTGTTAGAACTCTCAAATCACACATCACAATGGGGTAACTCTGCACAGCTGGAACTCAAAATCACCCAGACTCAAGACACAGGGATTACTTCTACTTGATTTGAACTAGTTAGACAACACCGAACACAGAGTCCAATGTTTAAGGATTCTTTTTACTCAGCCTTTATTCTTTATTAAGGAAATGTTGTCAGCAGTGTTAGCAAGTGTTGAGACACATTTCACTACAATTTCACACATTAAAACCAAAATCTATTGAAATGTTAAGTATTATAAGAACTAATTTTAAATGCTGGGTGTTTGGCAGCAAATACATGTGTATATATATATGTGTGTATATATATTGTATTACTGCTTTGCTGTTGATGTTAAATCCTGTGATTCACCAGCACTATTCCAAAAGTTAAGCTTCTAAGCAAATGATTAAAACCAAAAATCAAAACTCCAAGCCTCTACCCTACCCAATCTCAAATACTGTATGTATACACATATGTATCTGTGTGTCTATGTCTGTGTATGTGTAAGAAAAATATTTAAAGGTCCTAATACAAACTAAATAAAGACATTATAGAACACAAAAAAATATACCTAATGATTTATTCCATCACAACTAATGAAAGAAAATTTAGTTAAATCTAAAAACAACTACTAGTTTCAACTGTACACAAGCTAAGCAGGACTTCTCAAGTACAGCAAACCTAGTCAACAAGGACAGCAGGCAGGGAATGGGGCCAGCAAGTGCCTCTGCTCCCTTTCCCAGCGTAGTTTTCCCAGAGAGGTTCTCAGTGCTGGCAATGGGTAACGTCCCAGCTAGCTTTCTAAGTGGTACAAACATGAACGGAGTCTTCAAAGGAGAACTAAAGTACACTTGTTCGGAGGCAGATTCACATACCACACAAGTGACGCTTTCCAAACACATCTTGTCGATAGAGTAGAATGCTGTTTAGTCATAAGAAGAGAGCCCTAATGCACGCTTTCACACGGACACAGCCCTAAATGAGGTGGTTCTAGAGGTCAAGAACTTAACGGATAATGTGATCAGATTCCTGTTTCAACAGCCCAACCTGACTGTAATGTTTAAATGAGAGACAGAACAGGAAGCTACCTGGGAGATGGCTGCAGTAATCCAGGCATGGTTCTTTACTAAGGCCAAAGCAATCAGGGAGGGGCTAAGAACTGAATCTTGTGGGAAAGGCAGAGACCATCCTGAATATGGAAAAAGAGAAAACAAATCTCGGGACTTTATGGGAGACTGGGGAAGGTTATCCATGGAAATAGGATATCCAGGAAAAGAGGGTCTAGCTGAGCCATACAACTTGATTTTAAATGTGCTGCGATGACAGCTTTGTGGAGATGTCTAGCTGGCCAACAGAGAAAACAGGCTTTGAAAGAGACTAGATGTGCACTCGAGACCCTATCTGGGAGTTGTGGTCACATGGACAGAGAGCTGCAAGCAAGAGTACTAACAATATTACCATGGAAACCAGTTTTGTTCAATATTGGAGGATTCTGCAAAGAACCCTTCCTACCACCTCATGCAAGGAAGAGACAGGAAAAGGCACGTCAGCCAAAAGAAACACATAGTGAAATGGCAAGACCAAAGGACAGTATATGTCTGAAAGCAGTACTACCAAAGAGGGAAGAGTTAACTACCAGACCCACAAATGACTTCCTATCCTTAGGTATTTACAGTTCAAAATGCCTGCCAACAAGAACATAACTGCATCTATACTGCACAGAAAACATTGTTTCTTTCCCATGTCTTTTTCCAGAAAACCATTTAAAAATATTATGTTCATTAGTCATGCAAAACCCAGAGATGATTTCTAGCATATACTTTCTAATTACATCCTGAGAGCTGAATAACTATGTAGGTAAAGTCAAAAGAAAAATGCCCCACACTTGGATAAGCCAACTAAGATAAATTGGCAGCTCTCTAATTACTCTGGCTGTAAGAAACGAGAACAATCAACTGAAGCTGATTTTTGGCCAAAATATTCAGAAAGCAATGAAACATAAAACTTAAGTTCCCATTGTTAGGCCAAGTGAATTAATAGCTGTTCATATTTTAATCACAGGAGAGACCACTATGTCAGGTGGCATGCAATTTCTGTTCTTCAAAACATCCATGAAATACCTGATACATCACAAAACTCCTGGTCTACTCCTACAAAGATTCACATCAGTTTGTGGAAATGATTACAGGAACACATTCTGTAACCCACCATAAGTAACTCTGCCCCCACCCAAACCTACTATCACACACTATTGGAAAGTCATTACTTGGCCGCGTGATCACAAGCTAAAGGACAGAAGTTGAAGACAAACTGCTACTATGGAAATAAAGAACACAGATGAACCAAGCATAGGGTGAGCCTCACAAACTCAACAATGACCACTGTACACAACCTCGGAGCTGACAAGTGTCACTCATTCAAACTGATGTTATGCAGCAGAAAACAATGGAAACAGCTTATGGAGCTGTGAATAGTCAACAATAAAGGTAGGCATAACTCTATGTAAATAACCATATTCTTAAAATAGCTCCAAGAACTCAACCTAACACTACCTCTTTTATTTGTAAGATGGTTTCTTAAACAAATCACTACCATCAAGAGAACAAGATTGCAACAACACATGCATTCGCCATAATTACCACACTTGGAACTCTCAGCATCTCAGATGTGGGTAGGCCTTTACTGCACCACCCAGAAAAATGGAAACTCAGTGCTGTGTGGTGTAGTTCCAAAAAAATCAGGGTTGCATTTCCCATGAAAATGAAAATCCACAGGGGCAGGGCTCTTTCTTTCATTTGTAGCAGTAACATCTAGACTTGTCTTCAAAAGGTGGTGAACATTTAGTCAGTAAATACTATTTTTTGGTTATTGTTAAATTATCTAGTCTAATACACTTATTCTATCAGCAAGGGAAAGGTTGAGCAAGCTGGATCTGCCTAAGGTAACAAAGTTAAATGGGCAAAGGCAAAACCAAAACTAATGTTTCTCAAACTATAGCAACGCTCATTAATCTTTCATCAGAATTACCCAACTCTATCATTAGTAGTATAGTTATATAATATACTAAGTCAAGATTTTTCTGCTTATCAAGAACCAAAAACAAACAAACAAAAAAAAAAAAAAACAACACTGCTGTTAACAACCAGCCTATTAGATAAGTATGTAGTTCTGACACAATTACCATGTTGGCATTCTTCAATTGGGGCTGATGAAAGTGTTTGTTATTGTGACTGCTCCAGGAGAAAAAAGCATGCATCATTGAACAAGCAATCAAGCAGAAAACCATCAACAGAGAACCAGTAATGTTTAGCAGAATATAATACTAAATAAAACCACTCTTTATGTCCATCCTTGTATTTTAAAAAAAAAAAAAAGAGGTAAATGCCAAAGTGCCATCACTACAGTGACGTACACCACCTACTGTACATTCTGCTGTTTAATACACAGGCGATTCATAAATCCTACACAAAAGAGACAGCCACACAGCTATACACATTCTGGAAGAACTTCAAGGAAAGAGTCTGTGCTAATGGTAGATCCAGGTGTTTCCTTACAACCTTAAGGGTCTGTGCTGTAGCCCATCTGGTTCATGCAACCCTTAAGCAAGAAACTGAGTGGAAACTGCCAGCTGAGTGGCTCCCTTTCTGTGCTGAGATCACAAGCAACCATGCTCCATTTCTCCTAGCAGAACATAAAGAAGTATTTAAGGAGCCAAGATTAACAAAAAGGGAAAGTATACATTTTAAACTTCAAAACTGTGTTAAGAGGATAACAGATTTTTCTTTCAAATCTGAAAAACACAGAAACAAAACTGTTCTACAAATAATCATGAACATAAAAATATATTGACAATGTGTGGACTGTTCTAATTCAGCTGTTTTCTAGATCTAACAAAATTAGTGCACATTTGCCATGTTCATGACAGGGTAAGAGCTAAGTAGAGGATCTTTCTGATACCCACAACTGCTCATCTTTTTCTTCTCCCCAAACAGCCCACAGCCAAAGGGAAGATTCTTTTAATACTCACTATCT
>CABHPQ010001926.1:15187-43297 GCA_902168405.1 Peromyscus aztecus
CTCTCCACTCCCTAAGTGCAAATACATTTCAAAGAAAAGATTGGTTAGTGTATGCCATGTATTCAGTGAAGATAAGCAAGTCATTTTTTTTAAATAATCAGTGCTTCCCACCCTACCTGTCATGTACCAAACCACGCTTGTTTATTTTTAAAGGATGATTTAAAAACTCATGACATAGTATTTCTAAAGATGTAACCTAACATCTGTTTGAAATTAAGCCCACACATCAAGAAGATATGAACTACAAAGCAGCCCTTTGCTAGTTCCAGGATAGGCAAGATCATGTTTCACCCAGAGCATATATTTCCTCTGTTTTTTCTCTTTTTTTAACAAAACCCACATTTTGTTCAGTTTCCCCCCTTACTTGTGTATGCACAGAGAATACTTCCAGAATGGGTCCCAGTGTAGGTTTTGGTGGTCTAGAGCAATCTTGAGGTCTCCCTTTCTTTGTCAAGAAGACATGGATTCATCAGCTGATGAGTTTCCAGGAAAAGATTTCTCCCTCTACAAGAGTACTTGGCTTGCCTGCCTCTTAACACTATGGAAATGTCATCATCATCGAGTCCACTGAAGGAGAAAGCCTAAGGAATACTTGGCACAGGATACAGAGCACTGATACAAGTTATAGGAAAGAGGACCATCCCCTGACCAGGCAGACCCAGTCGGGTCCCATTTCCTGTGACATAAAATAACATGCTCTCCTAGGCTGAAATGATTGCCAAGGGCATTCAAACAGCTTCTGAAGTCTAAGAAAACAAAGAAATGAAGCCTAAATAAACAGAAAAGGGCCAGTTTGGGAGATGGAGACAGAAGGATTGGGAAGGTGTTCAAGGTCATCTTTGGCTCACAGTGAGTTCAAGGTAAGCCTTGACTACATAAGAATGTCTCAAAAATACAATGAAGAATTTTTTTAGCCTAACAGTAGTGAAATATAGCATTAGTTGTTGAATAACTCTAAAGAAGAATGAAACACAAAAAATTGCATTATAATCCCTAGATGTTGCAGAGGGATGATATACGAGTAAAGGCATAATCTTTTGCTACTTAGTTGAAATGAAACAGTTTGTGTAATCCAAACTACAATTCTGAACTGGCTAGGCTAATTTAAGTCAGCCCAACATAACAGAAAGAAAAGGTGGCATGGTTAATGATGATGACAGAGATGAAATGAAAAAGACAGTCACTTGCATTCCTAGTAAAACAAATGGACCCGAAGGCCAGACAGGTGCGTGTCTGTGATCTCAGCAGTCAGTAAGCTAAAGCAAGAGGTCAGTTCAACTTTCATCTGGACTAAAGAATAAAACTCTATATTCCAAAAAAAAAAAAAAAGGAGAAAATACAGCTACAAAAGAAGAAAGACAACCCATCTTGATCACACACTCACCAATCAAGGCTACTGAGACAGAAGCATTCACATACAGTTGCTACTGAAGAGTATCTGGTCAATTTGTCAATAGCTACATCATGGGGCCAAACAGGGTGGTACAGGCCCTTGATCCCAGCACTTGGGACGTAGATGGAGTAATGTTTCTGTGAGTATGAGGGCAGCCTGGTCTACGTAATGCATTCCAGGACAGCCAGAGTTACACAGTGAGAACCTATCTTAAAAAGCAGAAAGCTATCTCAATCCCAAATATATATTTTAAACTAACAGTTCTACTTGTAGTGAAGAATCTTGCAGACATCTATGCACATGTATGAAATAATTACAAACACGATGATTCAACTAGGAAGACAGGGGAAAACACAATGGTTATGCAACTGTTAAGTACAAAAAGCCAGATCCACATGTTATATATGATATGCTAACTATTAGGTTGAAAGCATGGTATATGAAAGAAAGAAAAGTTTATGTGCACATATACATCTACTGTATACTAGGGGAAAACTAGGGTGATTCTAGTAGCAGACTGTAGGAAAAGGTAGCTGGCACTCAGTGAGATATACAGGTGGAGGAGCTAAGAGTTCTCCTTGAGCCAAAACTTTGGTGAGATGCTTTGATACTTCAGCACTGTACTGGAATACATTTACACAGAGTGAGAACAGCAGCGCCATCTTGCCCTGTCACAGAACTCCAGCCACAAATGAACAGCGTGAGCTCAGAAACCTTCCTGGCTACTCCAATTGAGAAGCATGAAATTGATTTCCTAGAGAATGAAGTTTAATACTATCTCTATACACTCAAAGTAACTGAGTTTTGCTAGTCTCTTTGAAATATTCCTCATACCAACCTCATACCACACAGACTGCTTACCTAGTCTAAGCTTTAAACCCATGTGTTCAGAATAGAGGTACTTCTAAAGTATTTTCATGGGCCTTCAAGAATGCTCAGTGGGTAAAAGACCCTGCCCCAAGCCTGCAACATGAGTTGGATCCTAGGACTCACATGGTGAGAGGAGAGAACTGACTCTAACCTCCAGGCATGCGCCTCGGCACACCATCTGTGTGTGTGCACATAGACTTAAATAAATGCAATAAAAATTAAAAAGTATTTTCAGCTGTGTATTTAAAGGGAAAGAAAGCTAGAGCTTCTGAGAAAGCCTTGCAGTGCAAGATTGCTGCTATTATCTGCGGAAGGAAGGAAACGTAGCACTTACCAGTTCTCTGAAAGTTGAGAACGTTTTTAAAGGAAAGAGAAAATGGAAAGGGAAGGCAAGTGTGTAAGATGGCCACGTATAAACACTCCCAATCACTTCCAGCAGCTTCCTCTTCACTTACAGGGAAAGGCAGCAACAAACTGCATGAGATGTCATGTGCTTCCTGTCCACACCTCCTCCCTGGCCCACAGCTGCTACCATGCTCCCATAAAGAGGGACATTTTTGTGGGATGAGTAAAACTTCATGTTCCCAGTGCAATGTCATACATCCGGTGGCTTCTCAATAATACTTTTATGTTGTTCCTGGTATCTAGGGAGCATTTATTAGGTCATCATCATATAACACTCTATAGAAAAGAATATACCAACGGTTTCTCAGAGTGACATCAAAAGCAAGCTCAGGCAGAACAGAGCCCAAACCATCGTCTCTCTTGATCCTAACAGTTATCATAAACTGGACTTTTTCTGAGCTCATGCCAGCTACTCTCTGCACAGGAGGCTCACCCAACCCTAACAGGCATACCTACTTGGTATGAGTGGTAACCAACAACCAGTTATCTATTTCTGTGTAAATAAACTCTTAAGTCCTGAGGCTACAAAATACAATGGTATTTCCAGCGGCTCTTCCGAAATAAGCTAAAGACAAATCCACCAAGGTTAGCTGCATGGGATAAACACACAGGCTGCAAACGCTGCATTTTAATGGGTCATAAGACAAAAGCTTGTCAAAGTCAATCAATGCCCCAGACTATGACAAGTCCACCAAGCTGGGGCCCGCTTTCAAATCCTCTTCTCTGTAAGCTTGGGAATGCTGCAGCGTAAACACACTGCACTCTGTCTGCCCCCCAAATACCCTCATTACAGCAGGGTAGTCCCTGTATTGCTAACCAGTCACAGAGATCAGTACAGGCAGTGGTACTACTTTTTACTTTGTTAAGTAGCAATAAAACCAGTTTAGGTTTTTCTACTTATTTTTTAAAGAAAGATTACTTGATGAGTAAATTGTATAAAGAAAGACCACGAATTTTTTAATGTCATTATGAATATCAGAATCTAAGCAACAGAAAGAATTTTCACATCTCCTCAGTATGACAAGAGTAGACATTTAGAAATAAAAGAGCACATTATGAAAACAGCATACCGTTCTTGACAACTGCATACCTCGAACTCCGTAGATGCTCAAACAGTGGGAATTTGCATCTCTAAGAGCTATAGAACAACTCCTATTAATCAGATACATTACAGCGAAAATAAAGTCTATAAATTAATTACTACATTGAGATTTTCACCCTTTAATGTGCTAAAAAAGTAACTATGCTACAGATACTGGCTTCATAGTACATTAGAAAATAATTCACTTTTGGGGACTGGAGAAATGGATCAGTGGTTAAGAGCACTAGCTACTCTTCCAGAGGACCTGGGTTCAATTCCCAGCACCCACACTGCAGCTCCTAACTGCCTGTAACTCCAGTTTCAGGGGACCTGCCACCTTCACACAGACATACATGCAGGCAAAACACGAATGCACATGAAATAAAAGTGAATAAATTATGTTTTTTTAATAATTTACTTTTCATATGGTTTCTCAAACTGGAAGTGGGAGAGTCAATGGTAAGGCAGCTGGTCAAGTGTGTAAAATAAAGTAGCTCCACTGCTCTTACAGGCCATATCTGAAAAGGCTATTTGTGTTCAAGATAACCCACACAAATTCAACATTGGTCTAGAAAATGCAAATAACTAGTCTAAAACAAAAATTTGGCCACTAAAATAGGCACACAAATGCATGCAGTCACACACATATACAGATACACATTCATACATTTAACAGGGCTTACAGCACATACAACACAACATTCCTGTCCCAATGAGTATACATACCCAGATTCCATCTACTCAGTACACTAACATAATCCACATTTTCAGCCTCGACTCTTAATCACACTCTTAACAACAAACTTATTTCACAAGCAGAAACAAGCAAGCATGTACCACAAAATGCTCCAACAGACCTCCCTCCTGGCTGTGCATACGCAGGCAGCATCTAGGCACATCCAGCCAGCCGTCTCCTGTTTCCTCTCATTGGGAGACTGTGGAAAGCTGATGGAAATCCAGCTCCAAATCCTGCTTAATGAGCAAACTGGGCCCCACCCAAGCTGGACCCTGCTGGAGAAGAGCATGCTCAGTAGAAAAGTCCAGCTTGCTTCCAAGTCACTTCATTCCTCAGCTAGAAATTTCATGTGGGTCAAAGAGAGCTTCCTGCTGCCTATTCTATGCAGCAACTACATAAAGACTGTTTCAGTGTCAAAGCTCCAATTCTGTAATTGCAAATTTTATGATTCAACCACTGTAAAAAAAAACATTCCCATTTTGATTTTTTTTTTTTTTTTTTTACGTGTGTGTGTGTGTGTGTGTGTGTGTGTGTGTGTGTGTGTGTGTGTTCGTTCTCTGACACAGGTCAGAAAACATCTTCTGGAAGTCAGTTCTCTTCCTTCACTATGTGGGTCTGGAGATTAAACTCAGGTCATCAGGCTTGGCAACAGGCATTGTTATCCACTGAGTCACCTCAGAGGTCCTATCAGTTCTTTAGGATAATAATGTTTGATCCCCTCACGAGCCAAAGACTAACAGCAGACATGAGACGCTCTCTTTTCAGCTGTTAACTAGGGCCATCCAAGAAACTCCCAAAACATTACAGGCTATTGCTATTGCCTTTGGCTGTCCCCCAAAAGTGGAAGGCAAATCTATACGGATGAAGATGCCATGTGCTTTAGACATGGGTCCCAGAGGACTTAGGCTCGATATAACAAGGTCTCAATAAGTTGGAAAAGAGTATTTTCCAACCCTAAGGGAAACACTTTAGGTATCTCAATAAACATGATGTCACCTGTACTAAATGGTTAGGAAAGGGTAAGGTTTTCTCCATGAAAAGACTTACTGAAGGTAAGTTTTTGTAACAGGTCCAAAAAGGTACCTCTGTCAACTATGCAAATGCAAAACTTTAAAACTGCTCTATAATAATGAGAGCAGGCTATTCTCAGAGTTCTTGCGAAAGAGCAGTTTGGGGAGATTTTCAGTAGAACCCATTTTACTTATTCAAAGTATCATCCTTTATTCACATTAAGTTTGTGCTATTTTTAATTACAAACCTATTTTAAACTTTTTTACATTCATTTATTTGGAAGTTAGATGCATGCACAAGTGTGCACACCACGTTGAATGAGTAAAGGTCAGAGACAATTTACAGAAGTGAGTTCGCTCTCTCCACTTTATGAGTTCTGCATATTGAACTCAGGTGTCAGACTTGCCAAAAAGCACCTGACACACTGAGCATCTCACAAGCCCTTCAAACATATTTTTAATAAATATTGGTGTTGTGGTTACAAATGTATTACATATATCAGTTTCAAACATTTCGGAAACATACTGTTCTGTGGAATGCAGAAATCTGGCAGCCACTGACCTATAGCACTGATGCCAGTGAACTAAGTTTTAGCAGACAGGTCTCCAAGCTCTAGCTCAGACATCTCCTACCATGCCTGTGTGTCTTTCTTTTCTTTACCCATATCCTACTTGTAGGGACAGAAATGTGTCTCCCTAAAATCAGTATTTTGTACATGGAGGTGGAGGGCTTAGGAGATAATAAATTTAGAATGAGGCCAGGGAAGGGAGGTCCTAATAATAAAAATTAACGCCCTGTGAGAAAAAAACACCAGATAGCTTACCCTACAGCCATCTAACTAAAAACAAGAAGAGGCCTTACCGGAAATGATACTGACAATTCCAATTCGGACTTCTAACCTCCAGACTGTGAGAAAATAAATTTCTGTTGTTTCAGCCACCCAGTCTGTGCTGTTTTATCATGGCAGCCTGATTCCTCATAGCCACTACTCAGCTCTTGCTGGCTTCAAAACTGAAGACCCCACCCATCAGGCACATGAATCTCATTGTTTGGAGGAACTGAGAGAATTGAGTAGCACAGCAACTTTTGTGGTATTATGATTTGGAAATACTACCCAAAGATATTAAATGTGTTCCTTCACTCATACATGTAGTAAGACAGTAAAGCCAAAATTTATACTTCAGTCTGCTTCAAAACAGTCAATTTTCTATCTCTATTATCTCTATTTTAACACCCTTGCTTTCTAGATTAGTAAAGAGAATCTAGAAGTGAAATAACTTTGGAAGCTTACCCAATAGGTTATCAGCAGAGAAGTCTACAAATACATCCAGCTGCATTCAAACTTCTCATTTCCAAATAGATGTGAAACAATTCAAAGTATATAAGCTGAAACACAGCTTGCATTTTGTTCAAAGGGACTTGTATATGTTACACGCATCTTGGGAAAAATATTTTTAAACTCTATTTTTATGCTGTATCATCATTATCATAAAACTGAAAATAGGAAAGTTTATCCTTAAAATGTGGTCTGTATAGTCAAGAGAGAGTGGAAACCATTTTCATTTATTTGTGGACAAGAGTTTATGTAGATTTTAATCTTAAACCCAGGGTAACTTGACTTTTCTGTCTCCCAAAAAAAGGGGGGGGGGGAGGAAGGGAGGGAGGGAGGGGTAGGGAAGAAATAAAATAAGATGTCGCTGGAGAGGCCAAGTGCTGTGGTAATGCCTACAATCCCAGCAGTCCTGAGGGGCAACGAGACTGCTGTGAATCTAGGACCAGCCAGGGCTCGTAGCAAGACTGTCTCAAAAGAATAACAGGGTCTGATAACCGGACTGTGACAGTCAGCTCATGGCTCCAAACCATGAAGACCACAAACTCCGTGTAAAAACAGTTCTCAGGGTCACAGAAAAGACAAGGGGACAGGCAAGTTCTTTAGCTGTCACATCTCTACTTTGTCAACCTTCCTCCAAGAAGTGATCATCACTTGCCATAGAGGAGGAATTCAGACATCACAATTTCCTAGCGGAGTCCTAAAACCACATGGAAAGTTTCAGAAATAAATAAGCCACTTCCTCTTTTCTAATACAATCGATCTGACTGGGATCCAATATTCCCATGAACCAATCATCACACAAGATTGTACACCCCATCACCACCACCGTGGGGAAGTTCCCTGACTCTTCAAACAGATGTTCATTTTCTAAAACCCAGCACACCTTAGGATAACTGCTACTGGTTATCCACCTGTGGTCAACAGAAGGTGGACACGGAAGGGAGAGGACCAGTGTTCCACGAGTACCTGCGCTCTAATATACAAGTTGTCTTTGGACCACACACCATCATTTAATTTCTTTCAGGCTCTAAATGCAGAATAATCTGTAGATGAGTCATCTGCAAAATTTCTTCCTTAACCAGACATCTTGGTAATATTATACTCACATGTTCAATTACGTTTCTTAAAATATAGCATTTTTACAGATCTGTAGGACTCTGGGAAATACACAGTAAGACTTACATCTTTTTACAAGGTGTGATACTTTGAATAATTGGCCCACATAAGCTCATAGGGAGTGGCACTATTAGGAGGTGGAGCCTTATTGAAGGAAGTGTGTCACTGTGGAGGCAGGTTTTGAGGCCTCTATGCTCAAGCTACCACCACTGTGGACACAGACTCCTGCTGCTGCCTGTAGATCAAGATAGAGATCTCTCAACTCCTTCTCCAGCACCATGTCTGCCTGCACGCCACCAGGTCCCACCATGATGATAGTGGACTAAATCTATGAAACTGTATATTGCCCCAATTAAATGTTTTCCTTTTAAGAGCTGCTGTGCTCATGGGAGTCTCTTCCCAGCAATAGAAACTCTAAGACACAGGGGACATGGAGACAAAGTGGGAGCAAGTACAGGGACAAGAAAAACAGTAATGGGCTGAGGATCCAGCTCAGTGGAAGAAAGCTTTCTTAACCTGCATAGGGAGCTGCATTCCACTCCCAAGCACCGACAACACACACACACACACACACACACACACACACACACACACACACACACACACACAGTTTCCTATTCTACAATGTTACTATCAGAAGCCAAAAGATCTTAATCTGCTTTGTTGAGGGCAATGTGAGAAGAATCTAGAATGAGATAACATTCAGCTATAGAATAAAGGTGATCGTGAGCTGAGAGAGGAGGCTGGGGAAAGCAGAGACTAAGGCAGACCCATGTTCTCAAAGCTGGTTAGAGCAGAAGGGAGACATTGAGGTAAACCTATCAGTTACTGTAAATGTCCTGGGGGACTGTGGCTTCCTGTTTGCTTTGACTTTGAACTCTGGCCCTTTTGAGAGTTCAACTTGATTCCATGGCACCTAGTAAAGCTCCACTCAGCTTTGCTCTGGGGTCTGCAGCAGCCTAGTGGTAAGAAGCTCTCCAAACCAACTGTGCACAAGAAGCACTTGCTGTGGTCCTCCAGTGTCAGACAAGGGTCTTCCACGGGGAATTCAGAGTCCAGCAGGGATGACAGACACATGAACAAGTCATCAGGCCACATGGGATAAGAGATACAAGAGAGGTACAGGAAGGATGCAGTAGAAGGGTGTTGTAAGAATATTATTTTAAGGTGTGTTACTTTTGTTCATGTTGCATTTGTTTAATTATGTGAAGCTGTGTTACTGTGCCTGTCTAAAGCACCTGATGGTCTAATAAAGAACTGAATGGCCAACAGCAAGGCAGGAGAAAGGATAGGTGGGGCTGGCAGGCAGAGGGAATATATAGAAGGAGAAATCTGGTAGAAAAAGGAAAAGAAGTAGCTGGAGAAGAAGGAAGCCTCCAGGGGCCAGCCACTCCAGCTACATAGCAAGCCACAAAGTAAGAGTAAGATTTACAGAAGTAAGAGATGGGGAAAAGCCCAGAGGCAAAAGACAGAGGGGTTAATTTAAGTTAAGGAAAGCTGGTTAGAAACAAGTCAAGCTAAGCCCAGGTATTCAAAATTAAGAATAAGCCTCCGTGTGTGATTTATTTGGGAGCTGGGTGGCGGGCCAAATGAAGAGCCAAAATAAGCAACAATAGAAGGGGCCATTCCCTTGGGAAGTCAAGAAAGGAGTTTTAAGTTTATAATGTCAAGTCAAGGCTCATTCTTCACACTCTACAGCAAACAGGTGCTACTGTGGGGCAGTAACAATACCCATGTTGAACTAAAGATGAACCAATGAAATAAAATTAAACTATCTATCACTAAGACTACCAAAAAGAGCAAAAGCAAAGACTGCTAAGCCACTGCACAATACTCTGCGGTGTGATGCAGCAAAGTGGGATTTTACAGAATCAAAGTGAAAACAAGAAATGGTCTCAGTGTTCATGTACCCTCCCTCCACGGCCTTTAACAGACAGGGTTGCTGAAGCCCTCACACTAGAGTAATCGTCTGGAGCACACAGTCAACAACAGCAGATCTGACCAAGCTAGGTTCTGGATCCTGATTCATACTCCCAATTCCTTGCCCTCCAGCATGTCCTGCCTGGCTGAGGAAGGAAAGAAAGTGGAAATGAGTCTCTACTATAACCTAATGCCAGAAACAACAAACAAAACAAAACCCAGCTGCAATATGAGAAGTGCAAATCTCAAGCATTTCCCATCCTGCCCCAACTTCTGTACCTGTGAAAAAGTCATCCTGAGGACATCCCATCACTGAAAAGTTATCTACTCAGGTGAAGAGATGGCAGAGGACTAGGGTTCCATTCCCAGGACCGACAAGGCAGCTCACAGCTGTAACTCCAGTTCCCGAGGACCCAGCAACCTTTTCTGCTGCGCTGACACACATGCGGGCAAAACTCTCATAAGTATAAAATATATGTTTTAATGATCTACTCTTTCAACCTGAAAGAGCACTAAACATCTACTCAGTTTAATATTCTCATGCTGCCATTGACCTAAGTCTATAAAATGAAGGTATCAGCCACTAAAATCTTAACAGGATTGTAGTTGGGATCAATAGAAAATTATTATGATAGCTGCCAGTAAAGTACAAACACTAAAGGAATGCAGAATACTATTAAACAAAATGTTCAATGATCAGAATCTTCGGCTAGCCTTTTTTTCCTCTAAAATGGTTGAATGCACCCTACATTAACTTCATTTTTAAAGAAAAGATAATAAAATACAATAATCTCCCTACCAATCTGATTTATCTACTCCTTTCTCAATATGCAAAATGAAAACTGTTTCCCCAACCTAACACCCCTCCTGAAATCTCTCTTCAATCTTTTCTCATCCCGCCTTGAAAAGAGACACCCTGGGGGCTAAGGAGAGAACTGAATCAATGAAGAGACTGTCTGCCTTGCAAACAGGAGGACCTGAGCTCTGACCCGCAGCAGTGTAGTGCATCTGTAACCCTAGCAACGTGGGGAAGGGGCAAAGGGAAGATGGGCAGCTCACTGACACACAGCTTATCCAATCAACGAGCTCTAGGTTCAAAGAGAGACTCTGACTTGAAAAAGAAGGTAGAGAGCAACTGAGAAACACACTCCATGTCAACCTCTAGCCTCAACAGGCATACACATGCTCAGACACCCACACGCACATGTTCACACATTCACAAAGCACGTAAAATATTCCTTTACACACAAAATACAAAACTAGCTAATAAAGAGGCCATACGGTTCAATGGGTGACAGTACTTGCTCCCAAGCCTGACAACCTAAATTCAATGCCTGGGACTCACTTGGAGGAAGGGGAAGGAGAGAGAAAGAACCAGGTCCCAAAAGTTGTTCTCTGACCCTCAAACTCATGCCTCTGCCATGCATACACAACGAAAACAAGTTATAAAATGAAAAGCAAATTATTCTTTTAAATTTAGTTTTTATTTGGGGGGGTTGCAAGGGCAGAGGGCAGATGCAAGGAGACAGGGAGATAATGGGATCGGAACGCATGACGTGAAATCCACAAGAATCAATAAAAGTTTAAAAAAGAAAACACACACACAAGCTGAGCATTTATTGCTTCTGTTGAGGAACTATGAAGCTGCAACATAATGGGCAGTGCCAAGCCTTCAGTCCAGCACAGCCTGGGGAGTGCAGCCCCATGAGGGACTCAGTCTACCACACACACACACACACACACACACACACACACACACACACACTTCTGCTGACATCTGCTCTGGAAACCTGGCCTAATCCCAGTCATGGCTTTACCAGCATCCTAACTGGGGGCTGCAGTTCTGCTCATGTGTTTCTGTAAGTTCAGCACTCAAACTTCAACTGAGGAAGGCAATCCTAACCATGAGGCCTAATGCAGTCAATCCAATGCCTTTCTGTCCAACACAACACACAACTATGCACCATCACACCTGCACACACTTCCTTACTTCTGCCTGTGAGATCTTGATTTTAGTTTTCTATATTGAGGATGGCTACAATCTGCTCATCCCAGGAGAAACTGCTTGTGTGCTGAAAGCATCTGAGGCTACAGACCTTTACGAAAGACTGTCAGCAGGGAGAGGAGGGCGCTTGGTATGTAACTGCACTAAGGGAATAAGCTATAATGGAGGCACAAACGATTTAACAGTAACTAACTTATGAGGGAAGAATGATTTCCAAAGTGACCTTGAAGGATAAGGAGCTGGCTTCCTGGACAAACGATAAGTGGGCGTAAGTACATTCCAGAGTGTGGGAACAGCAGGGAAGGGCAGAGGGCCGTTAAAGATAAACGTGCTGTGGAGAATGGCGAGTACCTCATCTGCCTGGAACACAGGGTGGGGAGCAGAGATGGGGAAACGGAAGCAACAGCCAAACAATGCATGATCAGTACTGAACTCAGATGGTTTCACTCAATCCTGCAGGCAATGGAAAATAACATTAACTCTGTATCGCTGGAAGACTACTTTGGCAGCCATTTGAGAACAAGTGATACAATGAAAGGAAGCTGGATAAAATTATTCTCCAATGAGCCAAGAGACTAAGACAGGAGTGACAAAAGCACAAATAAAGAGGCGGAGTCCATAGCTGTTTAACATGGACAGGACTTACTAGTAAGCTAGACTGTGCGAGTAAAGGAGAGCAGGATTCCTAGGCTGCTGGAAGTCAGAAGAAAATAAGGGCACCACTGGCCTAGAGACTTCCATAAAGACCAGGAAATAAGGACAAAGGAGTCCAAAGCTACTTGGATGGTATGTGGACTGAAGTGTCTACCTGATACCCAGCTGGAAAATGAAAAGACTGACTGATGATGGAATGACAGATGCTGGGTTTCCATATGAAGATCTGGAACTAGGTCATTTGGTGTCAGAGTGGATGGAGATCCTGGGCCATAGAAGGCAAGGAAAATACTCATGATCAATTTCCAGGCAGCAACAGCAGGGAACCTCAAGGGAACAGCACGAGAGAGATGCCAAGAGGGATGCCGAAGAGGATGCTGGGGGAAGTGTCCAGACACACACAGGGACCCACAAGGGTTAAGAAGTGCTAGGAGACTGTGGTGTGGGAGATCCCACTCACCTCTGAAGGCCAGCAATGAAGAAAAGGGAGGGAAAGAGGAACTGGCGAACACTTCATTGCTGGGGGATGACACACTCCACTTTAATTTTACAGCACTTAGAGAAAAGAAAACCTCTAAGTTTTGGAAAAGGGGGAGTTTGGGGGAAAATACTGTCCATGTCTTCTAATCAATGACAATTCTCTCAGAATGTATGTAAATAAACAGGAGGCTCAAAACCACTCAAGCTAAACAATTTTCCACTGAGAGGACACTGTTTTGTTCTGTTTTTGACATTTTCAGTAACTTCCTGTGTAATCTTCATCTTCTGATATATCAACTTGATTTGGAAATCAGTACTTATTAAACTACAAAGAGGAATATAAGCAATTGAGTGTCGAGGTGCTTATCTGGATAAAGGCAGAGAACTTAAACTGTAAAGTTTGAGGAGGGGAGATTTGTTTTTATCCCAGTGTGTGCCAAAGGCCTGACTGTATTTTTTTTTCCAAGACAGAAAAACTCCAACTGTAATTCTTATTCTGAAACTGTGAGGCCTGTGTCTAATAAAAGGTCAGTTCAAAAGACAAACCAGTGAAGACCACCACCAGCAGCAGCAGCACCCCATAAGAACACAGGAGGGTATACAACAACACTCCTTTTATGGAGCTGAACCCTGTCCAGGGTGGGCTTTAAGACACTCTGACAGTGCACACAATACTATCTCTGGAACGGAACCAAACGGCACAGCTGCAAGACATCTTCCACTACCGCTGTAACCGACTCAGTCGCAGCTCTGCCTTCCAGAGGACAATCTAGAAAAGGCAGAAGCAGGGCTATTTTCCCCTACGAACTGCTTAGTGGAACTGTGCTCTTCTGATCCAAACTTCAGGGGGAAAATTAACATATACTGTACATTTATTTTAACTTATAATGAAACATGTGACAACTGGAGAAAAATCCTCATCTGAACCAAATCAGCTTAAATACATAAACATACATTTGCAAATTACAGCCCACCACCACCATCATCATGACAAACAGGAAATTTGGATCTACGGTGGCAGAACTTTTTCAAACTTCTATGTAGTAATAATAATAAATAACCAGGTAATTGTATTCATATTAAGAATATTTATTTTGAACTTCATATGCTATGTGGCTAGTTCATGACGGCTAGAATGAGAAAAGGCATCTTAAAGTCACTGTAGCAACCCCAACGCTGGAGAGCCGGCTTAGGCAGCCCAATGGACGCCTCGTGGAGTGACACCTTCACCCCCACAGCAACAGCTTTTCTCCTACTGGACTACTTCATCCACAGGCAACAGGAAAACCAACACCTGCATCTCAACAACCAACAAATGAAAACAAAAATACAAAGAAATCAGCCTTCCCAAATTTCACTGCACAGACTTCAAAACCTACCATTTAAATACGCACCAGGTGCAGTTAACCGCAAGTGTGAGAGTCTCTCGCTTCAGGAAGTTATAGAGAACATAAAACTGCCTAACTTCTCTGACAATAATCATTCTGAACAACAAGAAAAGCCACAACAGAAGGAAAGAAGCAATCATCAATAAACCAGCTTGGAATGTTACCTACAACTATCAAAACTCTGAACTAAAGCCCGTGCCAACACACACACACAAAAGCATTCCGGTTCTAAAGCCAAAGGAGAAGGGTATCTTAGCCTCACTTTCAGATACACTGCTATTGTTTTAAAGTAAATAAAACCGTTTTCTCATCGTAGTAACCCTGTCAACTTTGGAACAAACTCCTCCAAATTACAAGCACTCCCCTTTCTACTTCAAAATCTGCAAGAATTATAAAATTCATTTTATATTACAATGAAATGAGGCTCAGCGAAATTAAATAATTTCCCTTAGCAGCACAGAATACAAATCCCTCACCAGTCCTAGATTTCCACAGCTCGGCTTCCGGCTTTAGTTCAGCATCCTGACAACTGTGTGCAAAGATGAATCTTAGTCTGTTTTGAGTAAGGCACTTCGACACTGCACTGTGATCCTTGTGTAACTCCAGCAGACCTTACACTCCAACAGTCTAACCATACACAGCTCCTCGTCCCTACCATTCACATTTGCATACACAAGTTTTCACACCTACAAGGACTGACTGAATTATTTCTACTCTAACAAATTTTCTCAAAAACATTTTTAAATATATAAGTTACAAAATATGGAGGAAAAAACCACCCCCTGGATCTTCCTATCTTCCAGACACACACATACATGATGGACACTTGTGGCATTTCATGTTAAAGCAATGACAATGACTTGGTGACACCGCAAGTTAAACAAAAGGCTTTCCCTGTCCACCTGTACAACAACCGTAAAATCATTTCAAGAAAGTATGTCCACATGCCAGGCATGGTGGCACGTAGTTT
Source organism: Peromyscus aztecus (assembly GCA_902168405.1). Lineage (NCBI taxonomy): Eukaryota > Metazoa > Chordata > Mammalia > Rodentia > Cricetidae > Peromyscus > Peromyscus aztecus. The sequence goes on from CABHPQ010001926.1 coordinate 30,550, forward strand.
GAATCCCAGCACTGGGGTTACAGGGGCACACAGATCTCTGTGACTTCCAAGCCAGTCTGGTCTACATAACACATTCCAGGTTAGCCAGGGCTACACAGTCAGACACTGGCTAAGGTGGGGAGGGGGCAGGGAGTTGGGGGGGGGGGTGTAACCCATGATGCTGCTGAGATACAGTCTGTTGTATCCAGTGAGTTTGTAAACAGCCCTTGTGCTATTGCTTTCCATGCCTGACCAGTCTGAGCCACAGGTGGTCTCTTCAGGCACACATCACTGCAGGTGTTGCTGTTGGGACTATGCTGGCCCACACTGACCCTGTGCACAGTTTGAGAGAGCCCTCCAGCCCCAGGAGTGGATCCAGTGTTTTGAAAGTATAGTTCGCAAGCAGATGGAAGGGAGATGCTGCAGGCACTACCGAACATTCTTACTGAGCACTGCCGGGACCTACAGAGAAAGAAAGCCCTTCTACTCATCCTTATGGAGCATATAAGCTCTGGACCTGTGGCGCCCATCACCAGGGAAGGATAAAGAGTGGTCCACATCTCTACAGTTAGGATAGGACACACTGACTCAACTGAGACAACCCTGGTGGGGGTCGGGGGGATGAAGAAGACTTCAGTGTTTACATCATCCATGCCAGCTAGTGGACAGGGCCAGAAGACCCAGCTGTGGGTCTAAAGCAGCAAGATGGTGAAATGGGCAGCCAGTGGGGACCACACTCCCCTGCCTAAGGATTTGAACTGCAGTGTCCACCCGAGACCAACCACCTCTGTCAACAAGAACACAAGCCCACACCCTTTCCGTCACCCAAACCACCCTTTTCCCCACTCTAACCCCAGTGAGTTTAAGCACCAACTTCATGTCTTTCTGTATCCTAAGCCAGCACAAGACTGGATCATACCCTGCTATACAAAAGTGGGATACTGTAAAAGACAACCTCACCTGCCCTTAAGGAAACACATTAAAATCCTCAGCTTAGGAAGAACAAACAAAAAGCCTCGTCTACAAACACATACACCAAACACCCCAAACAATTCTGAGTTCCATTGTTCTATCTACTGTCTCCTAGGGTAAACTCACGGTCCAGATCCCATTTTCCAATTGACAAAATCACCCCAGATTTTAAGAGTTTGAGGAGAAAAAGTACTGCAGATTAGAGTCATGAATGGAAGAAATCTGAATGCAACTCTGAAAAACAAAGGTTGGGTTGTCACAGTAGCATCCAAGAACTATGGGAACGGCCTTGCAAAGTGAAAAGCAACATGCACAAGATGTTCTGGGAGAGCTGGGGAGTGGACGGTGGCAAGCAAAGCCGTGACTTGAACTGTCGCTGGATCTGAGTTACACATAAAGATAAGTCAGCAGTAACACTGTACGCAAGGCTGGTTCAACAAAGGACAACCAATAAATAAATCATATTAATAGAAACGAGGGGAGAGGAACATGCAGGATCATTTCAAGACAGGAAAAAAACAAACCAAGACTTGAAAAGTCCAAAAGACTTGAGTCAGGCATGGTGGTCCATGTCTTTAATTCCAGCACTCAGGAGGCAGAGGCAGGCAGAAGATCTCTGCGTTTGAGGCCAGTCTGGTCTATATGTGAGTCCCAAGACAAGGACAGCCAGAGCTATAGAGAGAGACCCTGACTGAAAAAAAGAAAGAGGAGAAGAGGAAGAAGAGGAATAGAAGGAGAGGAGGAAAGAAGAAAGAGAGAGACAGAGAGGTAGGGAAGCAGGCAGGCAAGTAAGCAGCAAGCAGGCAGAGAAAAGTCAACACCTTTCCATCATAAAGAGAGAACAAAATAGGCACATTGAGACACCTCAGCACAGTGAAGAACATCAACCAGAGTCTACCCTTCAACATGTACTCAGTGGAAAGACAGAAAGCCTTTCTTTCAGTGTCAGGAAAAGAGGGTTTGTCCAGCCACTTCTGCTCAACACTGTCTCCAAAGTTCAAGCCAGAGTAATCAGACAAGAAAAAGGGGAGGCACTATGCTTTTATCACCTAATAGGAAAGGAGTTAAATTATCTCTACTGACAGATGATACAATCTCATACTTTAGAAAACTCTAAAGAACATTTTTAGGATAATGAACCAGCCAGTTCAGCAATGATTAATATATAATATCAGTTGTACTTCTACACAATGAACAACCCAAAATGAAAATGTTTCCACTCAGTTTCAAAAATAATAAAATGTAGAGGAATAACCTTAACTGAGGAAGTAGAAGATTCATATACTAAAAACTGACATGTCAGCAGATTCAAAGAATCAATGGTCCTGAAATGGTGGCCAGTACCCTCCACACTGATCTATAGATACCATAACACATCAAAAAGCAAGCTGGTTTTTGTCAAATGACAAGATAATCCTAAAATTCCTGTAGAATTGTAAGAGAATGGAATAGCTAAACTAATATTGAACCAGAAGACAAAAGTGAGTCCCATTTTAAAACTGTAACACTATGTTAATCAAACTATTATAGCCCTGGAATAGAAAAGGCATACAGAACAATGGAAGAGAACGGATAATCCAAAAGCAAGAATGACAAGTCTATTATGAGGAGCAAATTCTCGAAACAAATGGTAAGGGGACAACTGGATATTTACATGACAAAGAATGGAACTCTTATCTCTCACTATGAAATATTAAATATATAAACACCTAATGTAGGAGTAAATCTATACAGCTTTTAGAAAGAGACAAGTGTAAATCTTCATTATTTTTCTGACTTAAATATGAAACATTACCTTTTCCAAAGGCAACATATGAAAAGAAAGAAAAAAGGAAAAGCAAACAGATGAATTGGACCTCACCAAAAATATGTAAGTAACTGTAACTAAAAAAAAAAATCACTAGGAACGAAATAAATGATTCAATAATCGGAATATTTGCAAACCTTGTATGTGATATGGGTCTTCTATCCAGAACACATAAAGCAACTTGAAAATGAACTCAGAAGCTGGAGAAGTCTTGAAGAGACATTTCTCAAAATATTTACAAATGACCAATCAAGACATGAAAGAACATTTGACATAACTCATTATAAAACCAAAATCATGTCATGACAGTTCTTCACACCCACTGGGATGACTGTTTTAAGAAAGAAGGAAAATGAAAAATAGTGTGACAAGATAGGTACATAATCCTAGCCCCTGGAAGCCTGGGCCAGGAGCTAAAGACCCGCCTGGAGTATACAGTAAAATTATGTCTGAAACACAAACCTGCGTGTGTGTGTGTGTGTGTGTGTGTGTGTGTGTGTGTGTGTGTGTGTGTGTGTGTACAAGAACACACACACACAAAGTATTCGTAAGAATCTGGAGAAATAAGAGCCTGAATTCTCTGCTGATGGAAAATGGTAAAGCAGGCTCAGGGACATTAGGAAGAGTAGGAATGACTGTTTTAAAATGTACAGGGTTTCTTCCGGGGAAGAGAAAAACGTTTTAAGGTCCCACAACATCTTGGTTATAGTATAAAATACAGTGTAGAAACAATCATAAGGAAACAGTGTGGTGATATTGTGTTCCCCAAAATATTGTGCACCCTAATAAACTTATCTGGGGTCAAAGAACAGAACAGCCACTATATATAGAGGCCAGAAAATGATGGCACACACACCTTTAATCCTAGCATTCCAGAGGCAGAGATCCATCCTGATCTCTGTGAGTTCAAAGCCACATTGGAAACAGTCAGGTATAGTGACTCATGCCTTTAATCCCTGGAAGTGATGGCAGAAAGGTATATAAGGCGTGAGGACCAGGAACTGGAGCCTGGTTAAGCTTTTAGGCTTTTAGCAGCAGTTCAGCTGAGATCCATTCGGATGAAGACATAGAGGCTTCCAGTCTGAGGAAACAGGATCAGCTGAGGAACTGGCGAGGTGAGAAGGCTGTGGCTTGTTCTGCTTCTCTGATCTTTCAGCGTTCACCCCAATACCTGGCTCTGGGTTTGTTTTTATTAATAAGACCTGTTAAGATTCATTTTACAAAACAGGATTGAAGTGGGCAGGCAGTAGATGCAAGGGAAACACAAATGAAAAGCTATAGAACAGGCACAAACAGAAAAGGCAGTTATAGTATGGAGTTGAGATTGGGTTTTTTTAAACTTCTGAGAAATTAATCCTTAGAACTTTAAATTCATCTACTGATGTTTTAAATAGAGGACAGAGAAGTAACTATAAACTAATCCACGCCAAGAACAGGATAGAATACATGACATTAGTACTTTTTAGAGAGGAAATAAATGGTATTTTAGGAATCAAGAATATAAATGGTAATTTAGGAATCATCTCAAATGTAAAAACTATTTCTTCTATCTGCGACTATTATTAATTAATTTTGTACCTGATATCCAAACAGATGACTATTCCAAAAAAGCCTCTTTCAAGCAGGCTTTGGGAAGATGTCCCATGACTAGGGGTGGCACGGGGAGACATTCTAGGAGCTAGAAAGATGTAAGTATAACAACAACGGAGTTCAGAGTGCTCTAAAGAACTAAACATCACAGATGGAGTCTACTCTCTCAAGTAGTCACAAAATTATCTACAGGCATCTGATGAGAAAATATCACAAGAAACCTCAATAGCAAAGTTAATGTAACAAAGAAACACTGACTACAAACAACCAAAAAGTTTAAGGATAAAAAAAATATAACAAGTGGGGGGCCCAATATCAGAGCATCCATTAAGCATTTATTTATTCACCAAATACTTCAGTTCACTTGGGACAACTGTGAACCCGGATGTAGTAACTGCCTGAGGCAGACGTGCTGACTCTCTCTCTCTTCTGAACCACTGCTTACTCTCTTCCACTGACTCCACCATTCTTTCCCCCATGGAGTTCAGACTCCACAAAGTTGTGTGTTTAAAGTTTTTAGGAAAGATTAACGAGAGTAGCTAGAACGTAATTTCAAGTTTGAAAGTTGCTTAAACAACTGTGGAATAGGATGGGTTAGTAGAGAAAATAAAAGCTAGTTAAAGAACACTGAGGAGCACTCCTGGGTTTGTCAGAGAATGTGAGATGACTAACAGACCCTGAGGACCCCAAAATTAGACCAGGACCAGGGGACTACCCAAAGAGATGTTAGAGCTTCAAAACTATGCTAATATGCACATGGAACCACAAAAGACCCTGGATAGCCAAATAATCCTAAACAACAACAACAAAAAACAAAAAACTAGAAGGCTTACCATTCCAGATTTCAAGATATATTATAGGGACAGAGTAACGAAAAACAATATAGTAGCACAACAAAAACAGACATGTAGGCCAATGGAACAAAACCGAAGACCCAAACATGAGCACACGTAACTTCAGCCATTACTATTCAACAAAGATGCCAAAAACATATGCTAGAGAAAACAAAGCATCTTCAACAAATGGCTCTGGAAAAACAGGATGTCCTGTTGTTATTTTTGATCTTTTGAGGGGCCCACCACCCAGATCCCAAATAAATCAGACATGGAGGCTTATTCTTACTTATAAACGTCCAGCCTTAGCTTGGCTTGTTGCTTGCCAGCTTTCCTTAACAACTTACCTTGTCTACCTTTTTGGTTTTTTGCCTCTGGGCTTTTCCTTTTCTATTTCTGTATACCTTTGTTTCTGACTCCCTGGCTTGCTGTGTAGTTGGGTGGCTGGCCCCTGGAGTCCTCCTCCTTCTCTGGCTACCTCTTTTTTTTTTCCTCCCAGATTTCTCCTATTTATTCTCTCTGCCTGCCAGCCTCGCCTATCCTTTCTCCTGTCTTGCTATTGATCATTCAGTTCTTTATTAGACCATCAGGTGTTTTAGACAAAGTAATACAGTTTCACAGAGTTAAACAAATGAAACATTAACAAAAGTAACACACCTTTAAAATATTCTACAACAATGTTCACATGTACAACAGTGAAATTCTACCCCCATCTATCATCTTGCTTTTACAAAAACTACTCCAAAGGGATCAAAGACCTAAATATGAAACACTGAACGTGCTAGAAGAAAATATAGGCAGTATCCTCCATGATATAGGTGTAGGAAAGGACTTTCTGAGTAAGACTCCATTTTTAGTTTGCCCAAGAACTAAGGTCAACAACTAACAAGTGGGGCTTCATGAAACTAAACACTTCTGTACAACCAAAAAACCAATCAGCCAAGTAACAAAGAAGCCCACAGAATGGGAGAGAATCTTTGCCAGTTACACACCTGACAGGAGGTTAATATCCAGAATGAATATCTATGTACACATATACATACATACATACATACATACATACGTACATACATACACATAAACATACCAAAAAGACAATTGACTGACCCATTCAAAAACAGACGTGGGAACTAAGCAAAGTGTCGCAGGATATTTTATCACAATGTGAACCTAAGATCGCGTTATTTACTGGAAAAACCTGTTTCTAGTTTTGGTGTGGCTCAGCACTAGCACACACCTTTAACCCAAGAGCTTTCTGCTAGAATATTGTAAACAGGATTAAATAAAATCAACCACAGGTCAAGAGGCGGAGCAAACAACCAGTTGACAGGAAGTGATCATAAGATTATTAAGAAAAAAACCATAGAGGGTAAGAGGGAATCAAGAGGACGGACAGAGAGACTCACAGGAAGTAGAAGGAATGACACTGAGTTTGAGGAGTTGAGACAGTAGGCAAGGGGAGAGGCTTCTGGAATGTTGGCAGAGGAGGAAGGTCAGTCAGCTAGATGCTTTCTCTGCCTCTCCAAGCTAGCAAGCTTTCACCCAAGCATCTTTACTGGTAAAATCAAATGATTGAGATTTTGTTAAAAACAACAACAGAGTCCGCAAACATAATCAAAATAATAAAAATGGCTAAGAAATAATGCAAAAAATGTTCATCCCTAACAATTACAGAAATGCATATATAAACAACTTTGAGATTTTACCTTACCCTAGTCAGAATGGCAAAAGATCAACAAAACTAACAACAAATGCTGGAGAAGATGTGCAGAAAGGGAGCCCTCATTCACTATTGATGGGGCTGCAAACTACCCCAGCCACTCTGAAAATCAGTGTGAAGAATCCTCAAAAGGCTAAAAATTAATTGCCATATGACAGATATACCACTCCTTGGCAAAGGATTCGACATCTTACTCTGCTGGGTTCCAGCCTCAGCTCAGATTCAGGTCCTAAGATCTGGAAGGGGCGCTGGTGCAAGGAAGAAATCTGACCACCAGGTGGAATGCACTCAAGTGGCCCTGAGTAGCTCAAGCCATCTTTATTTATACCTTAACAGGGTTTTTTTCTACCAGGCTTACATGAACAGCTTTATTATTGGCTACTTTTCTTTGACTTTTAAGAAATACAATGTATTTTAAGAAACACATCATAATCATTATAAAATCTCCCATTGTTCCCCTTTATGCTTCCCCAAATACACTTTCCCACCCCTGTGTAACCTTATTCTAGACACAGAGTTCAGCATTTCTGCAGCTTAACTGAATATGGAGCCAGACACATCCTGCTCTCAAAGCACAAGTTTGTCAGCTGGCAGCTACTTGCGGTTACCAAGTTAAAAAGTAATAGACGTGGGCACACTGCTTTAAGGACAACAATATTCAAACCCAAACAATTCCTTCCCGTCTGCAAGATATGCTTTTATACAGTTCCCTTTTCTACAAGAGGGTCCCATGTCTCAATCTCTCTATAAAAGGCAGACTTTGATATGGCACTCTTTCCGCATCCTACTGTATCATATTTCTTCTACCAATATGAGCTCCTGTATATGAAGATGGATCTCTCCATCCCATACTTTACGTGGCATTTTTCCCCCACTGGATCATACTAGATCCTATCATTGATTCTCTATGCTTGGTGTCCAGGGAACTTACTCTCAACAGTTGGCACTAAGTGTATTCCTGAGGCATTTTTTTCTATTGTGTTTGCGCACTTTACTCTCCTTACCAGAACTGTGAGACACAGTTAATGTTCCAAGTGTTGCTTTCTCATATGTACCTAACTGTCTCTATTGGGTCAGAAAAGTTCCCAGGATTAGTTAGGAGTTGCAGTTAGTAATTCTAGATAAGAGAACTGAGAAACATTAGCCCCCTTTTTTTTCTTAGGGGAAAATATTTAAGAACAGAATATCTCAGGAAAATTACAGCTACTGCATGTGACTGACAAAAAAAAAAAAAAAAAAAAAAAAAAAAAAAAACCCGCCCAAAGAATCAACAATAGAATGAGAGAGAAAAGAGACCACAAGCTGCACAATTTTGCAGATTCCTATGCTGTCCCGTGGTCTACTGGTCCTTGCCAAGTGAGACTCTGTTTCCACGAGTGCCTTGCCCCAAGGGAACCTGCTGAACAGGTAGTCATGCTGATGAGACTTGGCTGCATGGCTCCCAGCACTACCCCACAGATACCTGCTCAGCTATGTCCAACACAGCTCTGTTCGCAATAGCTAGAATATGGAAATAACCCCAATGCCCTTCAACTGTCAAATGTTTAATAAAGATGTGGATATGGTGATGGAGCACCACTAGGGTTATGGAGTACTATTCAGCTATAAAGAAAATGAAATCTGTAGTTATGTGTAGTTTTCACCCTTAATCAAAAAAATTGTCTTTGTAAAAGACAAGAGGCTGAGAAAAACAGAACTGACCAAAATGCTGAGTTGTGGAGCCCAGTCCCAAGTGATCCATCTACAACACAGCTCCTGCACCTAAGGCTCAGGGATCACTGAAGAAGAGAGGTGGAAAGATTGTCAAAGTCAAAGGAACAGAAAGTTTGTTGTAAGACTGTGTCTCAAGAAATGTCAGAGATGCTACACTCGTGAAGTCTCACCAACATGGCTGCTAAACGTGACCCGCACAGGGATAACACCAACAGGCATGCTAACACTGTGGAAAAGCACAGCAGGCCTCAACCCTAGGCTAAGAACTACTGCAACTAAGGAATACTGAAAGCAGAAGAAATAGTCTTCCCCAGGATAGAACACACCAATTGATTATCCAATACCAAATGGTCAGCCCTGAAAACACCCATACAAATAACATTTTATGGACTAAGCAGGTTGTATTTATATATTTATGAATATATATGTATGTGTACATACACACTATCAATTAAGGAAAAGGAAGTTATGAATTTAAAATAGAGAGAAGGTAGATAGGAGGGGTTGGAGGGATGAAAGGGGATAGGGAAAATGATAAATCATAATCTCAAAGTATTTTAAAATTATAATTAAAAAACACAGGGACTACTCAACCTTAAGCTGTTAGTACTGATTTTTGGAGGAAGGTATCAGCTTAGGAAAAATTATGAAGTCTGCTCTATATTTCCTGAAGAAGAACTAGAAAAGAGAGTAATGAAGAAATCCGTTCAGAGTTTCACTGTTCTAATAAAACCTATTCTTTTGGTTTTTCAAGAGCCCAGAATAAAAACAAAATAACTTTCCAATATTGGGACTAGTGTTTCATTGAATACCAACACTGAAAGTCAACCATGAAAAAACTTACCTTTGCAACAGTTCTGAAGTAGATAAACTCAACAAATACTCAATTAGCAGAATGGTAAGAAGAATGTGATCAAACAGATGCAAGGGGAAAAAAGATAATGATCAAATCACTGAGCAGCAAAGCCATTCATGAAACCATTATCAAAGGAGGAACGGTAAGGGAGTTGGAGGCAAGTGAACACATGCATATTCAGACTGGACATCAATGAAACAGAGATGGGCCGTAAGTGGGGGTAGACTGAAATCAAACAAATATTCAATTAGTCTACACTGACAGGAAAGGAGGAAAACTATGAGAACCAGAGAACAAATGTCAAGACAGTACCCAGCCACATTAATAATTAAACACAAATTATCTAAAGGCACCAATGAAAAGGCAGAGAGTGTTGGGCTGAATGAAAGACAAGACCCAACTTTGTTATGTGCTTTAAACACAGAAGCCAAGGCACCACTGACCCAGGGCAAAGCCGAAGCCACAGAAATCAGAACCAAGATCAGCCACAAGGTCCAGAGAGTCATCAAGGAGGAAGCTGCACAATAGGACCTTACTTCAAGGCAAAACGTTCTGATTACATTATCGAGATGGTAGCCAAGAAATAAAGTCAGAAGCAAATGACCCAAAAAAAAAGTTTCTAGAGAACACCACAATTGAGTTCACCAGATGGCTTCGTGGAGTATTAGCTAGGCTCAGCTCTGCTACAAATGAACACTCTGAAGTCTTCTGACAACAGCGTCTCTGTAGCTATGTACCTTCCGGGGATGAGAGAAAACCTGAGGCTGCAGCTCCTCCCCTAGCCATTTCTAGCACTAGACCTGACAAAAAAGATGCCAGGGTTTCTGCAAGTCAGAGGAGCAGAAATGTCAACAATGACCTCTGAGGGAGCCAGCCTCAGACAGCAGCAGACAGGACTCACCCGAAGCAAGCCCTGCTCTCACTCACCTAGTCATCCATCCTATGAACCACACAACCAGTGACCTACATACTGTGATGGGGCCATGAAAAGGGGCAGGGCAGAACGGCAGACCTAACAACGGTACTCACTGCTGGCCTGGGATAGAAGGCAAAAGAACCAGAAAAACGCACAGCCCTGGGTTCTGTGAGGCGAGACGTTCCCTCCAGAGGTAGCAGATCAAATGAGACTGCAAGACCTGTCCTGGACAAAGTAAGGGCTAGTATGTGTGTACACAGGTGTACGTGTATGTACATGTGTACACACACACACACACACACCGTGGGGAGCACTCATAATAAACAACATAATCAACTTAGCAACTTCACCTAACTTCCCCTTTGTCCTACTTGCCTAAACCTTTCCTCCCTCCATGGTCAAGCCTAATCTGATGATTACATAGTCCAGCAGTACAGGTACACTAATAATCTGGAACCATCTCATATCTCCTACCCAATCTTTTCCCATTTCCTTCTATTCTCCTTGGTAACTTCAGTTTAACTATTCTAGAATACACTAAACTGCAGTTTTAACTGGATTAGGAAATCTGCTCTTTCGATTCTGTATTCTTACTGTAACCTATGGAAAATAAGGAAGGCCAGGTCACTTTTTCTCTTCCATGGACCACTGGCCTCAGAATCTATAAATTCTCTTAAGTGATTGACTTTCACTTAGACCCCAAGTTATAGAACACCCATATCAAGAAAATTGGGGTTTGTCATGGAGTTGATTCTAACAGGACCTGCCTATACCAACTACCTATTTACCTTTAAGAGAAATAGATGGACTCTCATGACACAGGGCTTGAAATCACATCAAACCTGCATAGCTGCTGCCCAGACAGACACAAACACTGTTAACCCCCAAGCACCTCTTGCCCAGATAACAAGAGTCAGGTCACAAATAGAATCAGCGCTTGGAAATCAGCAAATCAACATTCCAGGCCAAATTAAGGCTGTGTGACCAGATCTCTATTTCAATGGTTCCTTAACAGTTATAAGGGACCTACTATATATACTTTCTATGATCTCAGAAAACATCCAGAATGATAGCCTATCCCTTTCTGGCCACATGTGTAATTAATTAACATACATACTTGCTACTAAATACAAACTTTCAGATGAGGTTAATATTTCCAAATATGAGCTCTACCGCTATAACAATCTGCAGAGCACAGACTGTTTCCTTACTGCCCTGTTCTGCTAAAAGGAAAGCAAGTTTAAAAAGAAAATGCTGTTGCGTTAATCCATATATGCATGCCTACAAACAAAAGACTAGAAATGCTTAACCAAACTGCTAACTGCTAATTCCAGAAATATGGGCGCTGGGAAATCTTGTTTTATTTGTATTTTTCTGTTCAAGCTTTCTATACATAGTATGTGTTGTTACTGCAATAAGAAAAAATGTAGGACCGGATCCACAGATAAGGGTGCTTGTCACTAAATCTGATGACCCGAGTTCAATACCCAGGTCCAATGTGGTGGAAGAGATCCAATTCCCACAAACTGTCCTCTGACCTATAGACACACACAAAAATAAATAAAATAAATGTAATAAAAATATAAAGTCCTTGAAGATATACAGGGTTTTCTCCCTTTATTTTCCTCCGACTAAGGGTTTTAGAGGCAGTAAAATTAGTAAGTCCCAGCAAGTTATACTAAACTGGCACTGTACTGTGTGCAGGTTCACCTCAGCACAGAGGTGCATTCACAATGTACTTCCTGAGCTGGCAGGCAAGCAATCCGCGGGACTCTGAAGACCCAAGGCTTTCAGATACTGTTACACCAGGGGACTTTTAAAAGGTCTGATTTCAACTGGATTCAAAAGAATGAAAGGAATTTCCTGCATTTTATCAGGGCAATTTCCCAACAGATTTTTGCTTCCAATTCTTTTGAATACAAGGTTAACACCACTTAGCAAATTAGAGTGTATTTCCCACTTAAAATTCTGTAAAGAGCACATAAATTCAGATATTTAAAGAGCAACACATATCAACATGAGGCTTAGATCCTTCTCAGAAGTCATTTTAACTATGAAGCTGGTCACAGCGCATCAACCATCTATGGGCACATTTAAGTGCAGGAGGGATCCTCTGCTTTGGGACCACACAGGAACATGTAGCACACACCTCCCTAAGATCAAGCGAGCGCCATTCTTTGTTTGGTTAGCGTATGACAAGTGTTATTATCTAGTTTTCTCTATAACTTCATTCCAATACGAGTCACAATACATGCACAATTTAACGTACACAGAAGGACCACAAAATGGCATCTGTAGAATGTCTCAAAGAGTCACAAAGGCACTTTATCCTAACAAAGAACAATGTTCCCACTAACATACA
>CABHPQ010001927.1:0-29338 GCA_902168405.1 Peromyscus aztecus
AAGGTCATTGGGCTCAATATGACACCTCATAGTGAAGGATTCCATAACAGCGATGCTTTTAGATTAGACAGCAGAAGGGCCGTAACTAATGAACGAAAGTTAGAAAAACTTATTAACACTTGGAGCTCAGAAGAAAATAGAGTCCGGTTTAACATGTTAGCTGAATCCTATTTCAAGCCAGATTTTCATGAGAATATTCCTCAGTGAGTGTGTGACTGAATTATAACAAGTAGTTTGAAACAGGAATAAAAATTCATAAGTTTTTAAAAACCTAAATACTGTCTGGAGTTAAAAGAATGACTATGATTATCAAGATCAGAGTATAATGGAGAAAAGATATTCATATTTTCTACCAAAGAAAATATATAAATTAACCTCATTTAAATTAAGAATTAAGTAATGCATATAATGTATTTTGATTAACATGAATTATTTTGAATTATTTCACACATTTATATTTAGTTTTTGGTTAAAATGTTGCTTAACATTCAGATACATGTTGATAAATTTACTTGTAGATTTCCAATCAAGACTGGTTACCATCTCCAGACATTGCTTCCAGTTATACATCAAGCCCGTTTCTTTCTCACCTACTCAGGATCATGCTGCTGATTTTCCTAATTTTCTCTATGCCATCAAGTTTTGCCATTAGACTGATCAATCTTCAAGTAGATTTAACTTGGTTTGTTCCCATTATTTCTTTGTAAATACATTTCACAAAATGACCAACAACCTTTCAGTTCCTAACTTAATACTTATCTGAATTTGATTTATCTGCAACATTTGATCTTGTTAGTCCTGTGACACTGAAGTCTTTGCTCAACCCTTTCTCATTATTTTCTGACTCTATCTTTTCTGATTTTCATACGTGGTTTTTCTACTCTCAGCTTTTCTATATATCTCGCGGTCTCCTCGGGTGTTTCTGCAGCTCGTCTATTGTATTTGTTCACTACTATGGGATTTACTCCTTTTTATTTACTCTTTACAATTCTCATTTTTTTTCAGTTTTCTTAGTAATCATTTGCTCTCTTTCTTGGTCCTCTTTGTGCATATACTTTTAGGAAAATAACAAAATCTTAGAGATGGAATCTTAAGTTATACATAATTCTTAGAAACACATACTTTCACATCTTAAGCAGGTTATGTTTAATTGTGAAGTCAATAAGCAGTTTTGTTGTCTCATAAAAATAGAAATAAGACAAAAGTCTGATTTTTTCATGATATTTATTGATTATATTTGATTGAAGTAACATTCATTAGTCTTGATTAGATAAAAAGAAAAATGAATCCAATGCATGGAAACAAACACAATAGGTTTAGACAAGGCACACACTTTCGTTTTACAATGAAAAATTCATTTATCATGGTCTGTTTTTCCTTGTTCTCCCTCTCTGCTCTTGATCCAGCTGGGATCTCCTGCTCCCCTAAGCTCTCTTTCCCTTGACCCTTGCCCTTCATTTCCCCCACTCATGTCCAGGTTGTTCATGTAGATCTCATCCATTTCTCTGTCGTTGGGCGATCCCTGTGTCTTTCTTAGGGTCCTATTTTCTAGGTAGCCTCCCTGGAGTTGTGAGTAGCAGTCTAGTCATCCTTTGCTTTACATCTAGTATCCTCCTATGAGTGAGTACATATCATGTTTGTCATTCTGAGTCTGGGTTACCTCACTCAGGATGATTTTTTCTAGATCTATCCATTTGCCTGCAAACCTCATAATGTCATTGTTTTTCTCTGCTGAGTAATACTCCATTGTGTATATGTACCACATTTTATTTACCCATTCTTCAGTTGAAGGGCATCTAGGTTGTTTCCAGGTTCTGGCTATTACACATAATGCTGCTATGAACATAGCTGAGCATGTGTCCTTGTGGTATGATTGAGCATTCCTTGGGAATATGCCCAAGAGTGGTATAGCTGGGTCTTGGGGGAGATTGATTCCCAATTTTCTAAATGAAGACCCTATGGGAATAGGAAGATGCAAAGTGCTAGAGAGGTCCCCAGAAATCCACAAAGATACCTCCACAATAAACTACTGGCAATGGTCGAGAGAGAGCCCGAACTGACCTACTCTGGTGATAGGATGGCCAAACACCCTAACTGTTGTGCTAGAACTCTCATCCAATGACTGATGGAAACAGATGCAGAGATCCAGGGCCAGGCCCCAGGTGGAGCTCCAGGAGTCCAATCCTTGAGAAAGAGGAGGGTTTGTATGAGTGAGAATTGTTGAGACCAAGATTGGAAAAAGCACAGGGACAAATAGCCAAACTAGTGGAAATACATGAACTACGAACCAATAACTAAGGAGCTCCCAACTGGATCAGGCCCTCTGGATAAGTGAGACAGTTCATTAACTTGAATGGTTTGGGAGGCCCCCAGACAATGGGACCGGGACCTGTCCTTTAGTGCATGAGCTGGTTGTTTGGAACCTGAGGCCTATGCAGGGACACTTTGCTCAGCCTGGGTGAAGGGAGGAGGGGACTGGACCTACCTGGATTGAATCTACCAGGCTGAGCTGAATCCCCAGGGGAGTTCTTGCCCTGGAGGAGATGGGAATGGGGGGTAAGCTGGGGGAGGGCGGGGGGGGGTGCTGGAGGAGGGAGGACAGGGGAATCTGTGGCTGATATCTAAAATTAAATTAAATTATAAAATAAATTTAAAGAAAAAAGAAAAATTCTAAAGAGGATTTGCAAGCATTTTATGAAGGACCAGCAGTATCAAATGCTCATGATGCATTTGTGTTATTGTTGCATTTGTAGGCAGTTTTTATTGCCAAGATCATATTATGTTACAAGATTGAGCTACTAAGTTTACAGTCTAGGCATTCTGAAGAAGGACAGAGAAAGAAAAGCCATAAGGCACTGATGAAACTCTTTTGACATGTTTGCAGCTTTTCAGATGAGCTTAAAAGATTTCTAATGAAATGAGGGGATTTAAGAGGTTAGAAAGCCTGATAAAAGCCTTCTGCCCAGGTGTCTCTTTCGAAAAGGAAGAAAGAAGTGTACAGTGGATTACACGGAGGGCCCAATCCATCCCTTTCTCTCTCTCTTCTTCTCCCTCTCCTTCTTCCTCCCCCACCTTCTCGGTGTAGACCAGAGTTTGACATTATTTGTCTTTCTCAATCAAGCTCCAACCTTTTTTTTTTTTGAGAAAGTATCCCTCACCAAATCTAGAGTTTGCCATAGATCTGGCTAGACTTGCCAACCAGTCAAGTTTCTGTCCAGAGATGTCTGTGTCTCCTTTTTCTCAGCATTAAAGTTACAGGTGCACACTGATACATCCAGTTTTTGATGTGGGTACTGGGGATTGAATTAAGTTCCCCGTGCTTGCACAGCAAACCTTACACCAACTAAATCATCTCCCCAACTCTAATTACAATAGAATGTACTACTATTAATGTATTTTAATTATTTTTAATTTTTATATATGCATGTATATTTTGCTTCCGTGTGCATCTATGTAGCATATGTGTTTTAGTCTCCCCCCGCCCAAATCCCCAGAAACTAGAGAAGGGCACTGAATCCCTTGGAACTGGAGGGACAGATAGTTGTGAGCAGAACTGTGGGTGAAAGGAACTGAAGCCTTCTGCAAGAGCAGCAAGTGCTTTTCAATGCTAAGCCTTCTCTGGAGCTCTAATTCAAATCCTAATCTGTCAATGCCTTCTGCAGCTTACCTTTTCATAAATCAACTATTATGAATAATTTGGGAATTTAAAGTGTTGTGTGTTTATACTCACATATGTAAAAATCAATAAAAATTAATTAATGGTGGTGTATAAATTAATTAAAATATTGATGCTTTAAAATATTGCATTTAGCCATAAGTAGCTACTACACTTTGTGTTAGTATATAAATCTACCATTCCATCAAATAGAAATTCTCTAAGCTGATATTGATCAATATGGTTAATCTATTGTTTTTATTTTTTTTGTTTTAAGGAAAATTCACTTTTCAATGTAGCAAAAATAATTGTCAGTTTATCAAAGGCTTCCTTGATGATGAGAAAAATAATTATATAAAGATGAAATTAAAATCAACATATGGAAAGAATATTTTCCAAATTTTATAGCAAAGTAAGATCCATATAAATGCAAAATTTTATCATTTTATTTTAGATAAAAAATGTTATTTATTAGGAAGTATAGTTTGTATCTCTTATGTAAAGACAATTATATGAATAAGCAGTAGTAAAATTTAAAAATATTTTCCTGATTATTAATGAAAGTATATAGCTTTCCAATTATTAGTGTGCTGCATGAAAAAAAAATACTTGGTTTTTCTCACTCCAAAATATCAGAGCTCAAATTCTGCATAGTGGCATATCCTATAGTCCTATCACTCTTGACAATAAGAAAATGATGATCACAATTTCAAGGACAATCTGGGCTATGTAGTCAGGTTCTGTTTAAATAGAAACAGAATTACCTCTTATATATACTGTTGGATCTCCATGGACTACAATGCAGTTCTGAATACCAAGTAGATCCATAGAAGACAGTAAATGTCTGTATAGTTTTTTAACTTATATTAATTTATCTATATGAAGTATTTAATTTGAAGAATGAGACATTTAAATTTCAAAGATATTGTGTACACCTGTTGTGGTTTTATTAGATTTGTACATTGCTTGCTGTCTTTCAGTATTTTTTCCCCAAATAGTATCACCATTTGGGGAGACTGTGGAAACAATAGGATCCAGCGTACAGTTGCAGGCAGTGGGTTGCCCCAGTTCCAATAAACACTCTCTCTTACCTAATCCCCTGGGATGTGATCAAGTCATCTCATGCCCACACTGGTCCAGCCCACATGAACTTATCCCTGTCTACTTCACTATTTCAAACTATGAGTCAAAATAAATCTTCCATCTTTTGTGCTTGTTTTAGATATCTTTGCAGAGTGATGAGAAAATTAGTTGATATATCATGTGATTATATAAAAAT
The DNA here is from genome assembly GCA_902168405.1 of Peromyscus aztecus. Taxonomy (NCBI): domain Eukaryota; kingdom Metazoa; phylum Chordata; class Mammalia; order Rodentia; family Cricetidae; genus Peromyscus; species Peromyscus aztecus. The sequence goes on from CABHPQ010001927.1 coordinate 4,935, forward strand.
GGTATGCTCACTTTCTGGCCTTATTTAGCCAAATATATTGATCAAAGACTGTGTATACTCATGATCCCTAAGGAGGTCTCAGGTACAGCAACCTGAATTCCTTGCCCCCATCACTTCCCTGCATCTGTATAAAACACTCTTGGGAATATTATACAGAGTCTGAAACTCTAATGTTTCTATGCTTATTTACTCCTTTCATCTATGTGTTTTCTCCAATGTAATCCTAAAGCTCAAAGCACGAATTACTAAATTCCCTGCAATGTATGAACTGGTGATTGGCCTTAGTTCAGACAGAACAACACACTGTTACCATTTTGGTAGGAGGAAAGGAAAAAGAGCTGGTGTATGTGAGTTTATATTGTCGGGACTGAAACATTGCCACATTCTTTCTGGAAGTTTCTGGTTTCCATCTAAAGAAAATGACAAAGCCATGTGACAAAAATGAGAGATGATAGATTTGTGCTGGAGACCTGGATTCATTCAAGATAAAGACAACTGAAGAATTGGAGGAAACCCTCACAATGCTCTGAATCTATTTGAGGTTTTTCACAATGTGATCTTAGCAGCAGCCTGTTGGGAGTTTGAATGACATTTCTTCAACATGCACAACTTAGTTGTAAAGTGGAAGAGCCAGGCAAAGGATTCAATGGGCTATGTGACATTATGACAAAGAAGACTGAAACTGAGGTTATCCATGGAACATTGCTAGGATATGGAAAGAAATGACTTCAAATCAAGTGTGTAGCTGCTAATCATACTGATATTTGACCATATAGCTCACCTATGAGTTAATATGATGTACTTATTCCTGAAAGCTCATTTTACAAGAAGTACAAGCTAATGGAAAATAGTGAAATTCCCTTAAATAGAAGGAAATGAAGTTTTCATAATATATGTTATTTTCTACAACCCTAACAAACAACTATGAAGTGTGGTAAATTCATTCATTTTAACAGATCAATTCTGTGGCAAATTAACTCCAATTAATTTGTACTAAACTTATTTTTCGTTTACTCACCTGTTGTGGAAGTCATATACTATCAACTTTTTTTTTCCTTCACCGTAACACCTTTCATAAGTTTAGCCTGTGCCAAAGTGGCCTATCTTCTCATATTAGAAATGTTTTTTTTTCTTCTTCTTCAAAATCTCTTTTAGATAAATGTTTAACTTTTGAAATGTTCAATTTCATGAATTCAAAGGTAATTAGTCTGTTCCTATGGATCCACATACACACACTCATATCCTCAAAGGGTCTTTGTCCCTCAAGTAATGACTCTCTCTATACTAGCAGCCATCAATCAATGCTAGCATCTCAGGTAAGCGGGGTGGGGGTGGGGTTAATGAGACTGTTTCTTACTAGGTGATTTGACCCAAACACATGAACATAAAAATATTATATATTCTAAAGTATTAAGTGATGCTTATTTGAGAATTGCCAGTTTACTTTTACTCTCACAGACACATGTTCAACCTTATGACAGTACTTACCACAATGTGTGTTCTAATAATCCCAACGGTTGTCTGAAAACACATAGCAGTGAGTCCTGCATATATTAATATTAGGTCACCTGTTACTGGCTCTATCAGTGGGTTATACATGAAGATAAGCATCAAAGTCAGACTGGAATATTTGAAAATAGCAACAACCATATATCTTTCTGCATATATACTGACTTCTGCTTCTTGTAATTATTCTATCAATAAAAGAATAATCACTACTCACACAGTACTTCTTTTGTATTCTAATAACTTAGTAAGGCTGTGAGGGATATGCACAGTTGGCATGCAAGTGCTGTGGCATTTTATATAAGATCACACAAGATGACTTAATTATTTCCTACATAAATGTCTGCCAATTTGGGAATATGTATGCTGAGAAACGCCTTGGAACTGAGTCCTATGGATACCATCGGTGGCCATGTTTGAAAAACCTAATAAAATTGGATTTCTAGATTAGGAATGTTGAGAATTTGATGATAACTAAAAATAAATTTAGTGTAATGTAATATTTAACCAAAGCTTTTGAATGCTTATTTTTTTTAATTTTTAATGTAGTCTGTTCAGACTAATTTGATGACAGGTAGCCGAAATCATAGAAAGCAATCATTCACTGTTATCAATTTGAAGAGTATTCAGGAATTCAAGAATAATAATTATTCAACAAAATATTAGTTGTACAAATCACATTGAAATATTTATTTAAACAGTACTAAGTGCTAAAATGTCAGAATAATGACAAATGCCCAATGTAGAATTTTTCTGCCTTTAAGTCTTAAAATAAACTGCATACCACACAAAATATTTTCTCACAAAGCTTGGTTCAACAGTCTTGGTTGTTCCCGAAATTATCACAAATAAATTTGTTGGTAGCCATGTCATCTTAGTCTCCTTTGATTGAAGAGCCTTGGCTAGGTCTCCCACAAGCAGAGGTGTGTTTCTGAAGGTTAACTGTGTGTGCCACTTTCTGAAGCATTTACATGTAGATGGGATTTTTCGGAGCATTCTACTTAGCTGTTACTCTCTGAAAAGAATAAGAAAAGTGATGCAGTGCTTTTAGCTAACTCATGATATTTTCAAATTAGCTTTCCCCACGGAGGAAAATGGACTCTAAAATGAAGATTTCCACCTCCATCTAATGCTAACATGGGTGTTCAAAGGCTTAACTACAAGTGAGGCTATTAAATCCCTCAGACTTATCTAAAAGTAGATGAATAATGATAAGAAAGTTATGATACTATTTAAGTTTTATGCTCATGTATTTTAATGAAAAGTAGGCTGAACAATCATGATTAATACTTGTAATAGAATGTGTGGGACACAGAACATCTTCCATGATTAATGAGGCAAGTTGAAATTATTTACATAGAAGCATCTATAATCATGGTGGATATGTATAAGGGCTGGTGCTAAAAGAGACTGTTTTACCTTTAGTTTGTCTTGTTAGGCCAAGCTGTAGTAGACCACATCGCCACCAAGCACACTTTTTCACAATACGCCTGTGGTGGGCTACAATCATCTCAGTGTCTATAGAAATGCTATCCTTGGGTCATGTAGAGGCCAGAGACTATGTTAATTTTAAGAAGGATTCTGCATGGGCAGCTCAACGTGTGTTGGGAATGTCTTCAGGCCTCTGACCATGCCTGTGTGAATGAAATATTCCCAACTCATTTTAATTGTTTTTGGTGATTTCACAGACTCTCCTTTATTTTTTGGATAGTATTTTCCTAGCAATGTCAATCTAGAAATCTCAACGTAGTATCTTAGAAACAAAAGGTAAGATCTTGTGCTGGCAGGCTTGAGGCAGGGGGAGGGGCTTGGACCTGCCCCTACTAAATGTACCTCCCCATGGGAGGCCTTACTTTCTTATAGGAGGGAATGGGGGGTGGGTTGGGAGAGGGAGGCTGGAGGGGTGGGAGGAGGGAAGAGGGGAATCTTTGGTATGTAAAATAAATTAAAAAAATTTTAAAAAATCTTGTGTTGGAAATATGAATTCTTTCTTATTTCACCAACAAATGTGTTTGAATGTTAAAAATGGCCAGAAGTTCTGGTTTCTGTCATTGCTTTTTTTCAGTTAATTAGCAAATAGTCAATGCAATTTTGCCTCTTTTTTCATTTCTGTGTGTGTGAGGGGGGCAGGGATAGGAGAGAATGTGTGTATTTGTGTGTTGGTTGGGGGAGTCATATGTTTGTGTGTACCTCTTAGGAGGGAGAGACTAGAGCTGGACACTGGTGTCTTCTTCATTAGCTCTCTTTCCTTTTAAGGTACAATAAAATAAAACAAGCATACAATAATAAAAATAAGCAACCCCAAACCAGGGTCTTTCACTGAACCTGAATTTCATTGCTTATGCTACCCTGGCTGGCCTTTGAGTTGTCAAAAGCCGTTTGTATTTAACAACCATCTACCCTGGCAGGGTTGGGGTTCAAGATGTGCCTAGCTTTTAGGCCATACGAGGGATTGAGATCATGTTTCCAGGCTTGTCCAGCATGGACATTCCTCAATGTACTCTCCCCTATATTCCATTCCTGTTTCATTTTTACCTTTGAACTTCTTTACTTGGCTTGCCCAGAGCCACTGTCTCTGTCATTACCATTCTTCATGTTCCACAATAGAATCAAGTGTTATTTATGATTGTGTTCTATCATCCTATTCATGACATAACTGTGACATTACTTTATATTATACACTTATCAACATCAATCTAAAATGTTTAGTTCTCCAGGGCCTTCACACTTCTCTGGGTCACATGAGAGTAGCCAAGTCAAGCCCTTCCTTCTAAGAATTTAATTGATAGTATATGATTATTTGTCTATTATCCAGGAAATCTAATTATTATCTTTAACTGTGGTATTAAAACCAATTTATGATTAATTTTTATTCTTTATCACCTATTTTGTTCTGTCAAAAGCTGTATTACCTTAATAGCAGCTATTCTTCCATTAATATTGAATGGTAGCAATTTTTTGCTAACTCTGCCCACACAAATTGGATATATTTATGTTTTTAATTACTTCTTTTATTTTAATGCATTTTATTATACTGTTATTACATTACTTTCTATTTCTCTTTCCTGAATTCAAGCCTTCTAATATAACCTTTCCTGGTCTCATTCAAATACATTGCCTCACTTTTATTGTTTTTATATTCCTTTAAGTATGTGTATGCACATATATATTTCTAAATATGACCTGCTCAGTTTGTGTAATCTTCTTGTATGTTTGTTTTCAGGACTGGCCATTTGGTATCAGATAACCAGTTGGTGTGTTCTTCCCTGGGGAAGACTATCTCTCCCAGTGTCACCATTTCTTAGTGGCCTGGAATTATATTTTTCCCTTTCCACTTTAGCAAGTCTACTGTTGTCTTTGTTTAGCTCATTTCAAAATACATTTACAGTTTTATTTTTTGATATCGTTACATCAATTCCTGTTTCTCCCTCCAAACACTCCTATGTATTTCCCACTTCCACTGATCTTTTAAAAATTTATGTCCTCTTTCTTTAAAATTATAAATGTGATCCTTACTATTACTTCAGTGTATGTTTTCAGGGATGATCATAGAATATTGGATAACCAGTTGGTGTGATGTGCCCTGGAGAAGACCATGTCTTCTGATCTCAGTATTCCTTAGTATTCTGTTGTTCTTTGTCTTAGGTTAAGGCCTCATGACCGTTTTCTCTTCCGTTAGCATGCCTACAACAGCTATCATAGAGTGTGCAATGATGTAATTCAGGTAAACCATAAATAAATTAGTTTTTAATCATCAATTGATTTCAGTCCTCTTTGAAATGAGTAGCAACAGACATCAGGGTACTTCGTTTATCTGTAATTGTATTTGCTGTTGCTGACTCAATGAAGTGTTTTCATGTAGATAATTGTAGAATAGGTTGCCTTTCAGAACTTAAAAGCTAGTTTTCTGGAAAAGCTGACTTTCCTATGAGTTTCAGAAAGTTTCCAAGTAGTAAATGTAACAGAAAAAAAAATGCCAGTATTTTTGTTTTCTTACAATGTGGATGAGGTTTTGGCTAAATTCTATGCATACACATGCTAACCACTTAGGAAATGTTTGTTCGATACTCTACTAACAAGATTGATTTGTCCTAAACACACATAACTTCTTTCATTTCAGTCAGAAAAAAATGTAGGCCATTATCCAAGTAAAATTATAATAAATAAGATGCAGTTAAGTATTTAAAAAAGACTGTTTTAACATGTTTCTTAAAATGTCTAAACATAAGAATAAACAATATTTAAATTTTAACTCCCCCAGAGATAATTCTAAATCACAAGATAATCATTTTCTGTCTGTTAAAACATGATCTGTAGAAAATAGCTTTTAAATGATTAGAATTAATCTTTATATAGAGAGGACACATTTGTAAGTGCTTTCTTTTCAAATAAGTGTGACTTGGGAAATAATTACTCAGTATTTGTTAGAAGTTACAGAGGAAAATCCATGACCACAGAACGAAGTAAATAAAGCTAGATGGAGTATCACATAGGAGTAAACATATGGCTTCAGCTTCCTTAGCTCTGTTGTCTACCAAATGTTCTAACTATAGTATGTAAGATTATGTAACATAATCCTATTTAGTAAGGTTCTGATTGGAGAGTGCAAAAAATTTACATTCTAATTTTCTAGTTATCTAGGTTTCTGCAAATGACATACTATTAAAAATCCGGTGGAAAGGTCTGCCTTAAGGTTATACATCCCATAGCTCTTGATAATATTCAGTTTCCAAATTGAAATAACTTAATTACATTCTCCAAGGATCCATTTCCAGAGTAGGTGCAGCTGTTGCATTTTCTTTTTTAGAAAGACAATTATAATTACAGGCAACTTGCTTAAGAAGATGGAATTAATAATGCATTGCACTTTCAGAGAGAGAATCATTGAGAATAAAGTGTTGGTTCATGTATGAAAACAGACAAGTGATGACAGAAGCAAGGAAATCTCTCTCTCTCTCTCTCTCTCTCTCTGGCTCTGTGTGTACATGTATGTGATCTTTAAGCTATATTTTGAAGAATACACAATAAAATATGTAATAATATCTTAAAGAGTGAGCCCCACTTTCACATGTATCTTCTATATGTCAGATGCTGTCAGGAACAGTCACAATATTTAGAAACATGATAAAAACTGTGGAAGCAGTACATGTAGAACTGCTGCTAGGAGAGGATAAAAGCAGGTTAGCAGAAGTTTATTTGCAACCATTGAACAATTTCCTGTGGGTCTTAGTCTCTTAATTTCTTTCAGATTTATTTTACATGTAGAAGTATTTGCCTGCACATATGTATGTGCACTACATGCATGTCTGTTGCTCTTGAAGGTCAGAAGAGGGCATCAGATCTTGTAGAGTTGGAGTTTTAAGTGGTAATGGTCTACTATGTGGGTGCTGGAACCAAACACATGTCCTGTCCTAAAGCAACCGGTACGCTTTCCTGCTGAGCCATCAATCCAGCATGCAGGGGTCTTAGTCTCTAAAACAAAAGAGTTTAAAAGCAGACTGAAAAAGATGTTAGGACACCACTTTATTGGAGCTTGAGCAGAAAAGTGACCATTCAAGCTGGCTGAAAATCTCGGCAGATGCCAGGAGTCAGGAGATAGATAAGGGTATGAGAAGCATGTAATCAAAAGTAAAGTCACCAGCCCAGATGCCCCTTAACAGATGAATGAATAATGATAACGTACTATATACATCTATCTATCCTTATGTATGTGTACACACACACACACACACACACACGTAATATTATTAAGTGAAAAAAGTGAAATTTGAGCTAAAAGTAGATGGATCTGAAAAATTAAACATTGTAATCTAAACACAGAAAGACAAAACCTGGAATTATTCTCTCATATGTGAACTCTAGTCAATGGGGTGTGTACATGTATTTGTGTGTGGGGAAGGGTTATGTGTGTTTACTTGTGTATCTATGCAGGTATGTAGGTATGTATTTGTGTAGGTTTGTATGCACATATGTATATTTGTATGGTGTAAATGTGGACAAAGCCCTAAAGAACTAGAAAGGAGATTGAAAGGGTGAAAATAAATCATGAGAAAGATGGGACTAAAGGACACTTGGAAAATAGAAGTGGACAAGAGTTTGGGGCATGCAGGCAGAGTTAGAAGACTTGAAATGTGTGCTTCTTGATATGGTCAGAAAATCAGGAAGTTACCAGTGAGGATTGTAAGCAACTGCATTTAATAATGGACTTCTCCAGTAAGTATATAGCAAAAAAAAAGTTATAATTATATTACAGTCTCCAAAGAAAGGCATGCTTCATCTCAGGACCAGGAATAGAATAATTATCCCATTGCTTTGACAACAACTCTTGTAACCGGCTGGATTAAAAGTAATTAAACAAGTATTTTTAAAAAGGAAATAAATTTACAAACTAGCCATATCTTTGAACAAGCAATCTTCCCCTGTGGACCTGAACAAAGCCCTGTACTTCCACATTTCTCCTTTTCATATGATATCTGAGATCTCCTTCATCTGTGGTAAACATTATTGTATTTGTTCATTGACAAATTCAGATGTGTATATCCTTTGATTATGTTCACCCCTTTACTCTCTCTTATTCCCTCTCATTCCCTCAGGAAATTCTCTCCTTCCTACCAAGTCCTCATTCCACTTTGTTGTCATTACTAACATGTAACCAAATGATATTAATTAGGTTTACTCAATAGGGCTTGGACATTTTACCAATGGCCTCATCACCGAAGAATAGGGATTCCTCAAGGCTTCTCCTACAGCGTTTACCTGTCCACATCTCTTCAGCTAGGCATAGCATCTCATGAGTCCATATTGGAATGACAACACTCTAGATCTTGTGTGGGTCTTGTGCAGATAACCACGGCTACTGGGAGTTGAGGATGACATTGACTGTCATGTCCAGATAACAGCATGTCACGACACTTCTCTCCATCTTCTGGCTCTAATTTTCTTTCACTCTCTTCATACTGACCTCTAGTCCTTACAGAGCATAAGACAAGTGGTCCATTTAGGACAAAGTACACAGCAGTTACATAATCAAAATTATTTCAACAGCAATGAGTCTCTGTATTACCAATTGCACACTGGAAAAAGAAACTTCCTTGGCAAAGGCTGAGGGCAGCACTAGTTATCAGTATAAGAATAAACATTTACTATGCAGTTTGAAATCATACTCATTTAGAAAAACAACAATAGATGTTTTCCCCTCTATGACAGTAGTTCACAACCTGTGGATCATGACCCCCCACAGAAGTCAAATATCAGATATTCTGGATGTCAGATATTTATATTCCTATTCATAACAGTAGCAGAATTACAGTTTTGAAGTAGCAAAGAAATAATTTTATGGTTGGGGGTCACAGCAGGAGGCACTGTATCAAAGGGTCAAAACATTAGGAAGTCTGTGAACCACTGTTCTAGGGCTGTGACCTCATGAGCCTCAAGGTTTTGAGAAAGTTTCCTGTGGCAGGTATGAATTCCTTCCTGTGGTGTTAGATGGATTCAGAATCTTTAAGATACAATTATGATGTTTTTTCCTCATACTATTTCCATTGGATTTCAAATTCTAAAGTGGGCCATTGTGATATTTTCACTTTAGTATATTAGGGAAGAAGCAAAAGTTGAAATCCAAAGCTGATCATGATGGGGAGGTTCATCTGTCTTTCTGAGACTGGCTTAATTTACTTAATATGACTACCTCTGGTTTAATCTATTTCTCAGAAGATAGCATTATTTCATTCTTCTTTTGGCTTAAAATTTTTTCATTATATATACATACATATATATATATATATATATATGTGTGCGTGTGTGTGTGTGTGTGCATGTGAGTGTGTGTGTGTATACATTTTTATCCACTTATATTTGTATGTAGGAGGTGTGAACATTTGTATCCTTGTTTGGTCATGTAGAGGCCAGAGGTTGGTTAGTCCTGCCACATTGTTCTTTGAGACATCAATTTATCATTGTCTACTTTTGATTCCCAGTGGGTTTCAGGAATTGCTTTTTACCTGAGAGCAGTAGCTTGAACTGAGGTGCTTATATCCACACAGAAACTACTTTAACCCACTGATCCACCTCTATTGCTTCCAAATCTTCTTTATCTGTTCCTCAATTCATTCATTCTTGATACCAATATTCTTATCTTTCTTTCAAACAGAATGATAAATCTGTAAGCATGGCATATTTAAAAAATAACAGTTTGATATTGTGCTGAAGATTCTAGGCAATGTAATTTATATATGTTATTGGGTATTGAGCTTGCATTCTGAGAGGGCTGTTTGTAAATAAGACTAAAATTCATTAGGTTTTTTTCTGCTTCACCTCCCTTACCTACCATCTTCCGGTCTGAAATGTGATATTGACATCAGAAGGGTACCAGTATTCTTTTTGCAAGAATGAGAATAACAGCCATCATCACATACCAAGAAGGGCCTAGGAAATGGAACTACACAGATTATTTCAGTGGCTTAATTAGACAATAGTTGATTCTCACAGAGTCAAAGTCAGTTTTAGAATCAGCTCCTCTCCAGCTATTACCTTGTAAGCAGTGATTCAGGACTTAGTCTATTGCTGTCTTGTATGTACAACTGCAACACAATGCTTTAACTCAGGCAAACAGGAAAGAGAGAATGAGGGTCATAAAGAGGCTTGTCTGACCGTAGTTTGAAAGTAGTACATGTGTTACACTCTTAGTATTTGGTGCTATTGATCCATATAAACCTACCTAACTGCAAGAGGACAGGAAGTCAGTGTCCAATGTACTTAAGCAAGAAAGAAGAGGTAAGAAACACTAACACACTCCCATAGCACACTCTGAACAATCACACTATCACTATGTTGCTTACTTCTAAAATCAACACAGTCTCATTACTTATGTCTAGTTTAAGAACAAGTTCTGACTTCCAAAACTACATAGAATCTTGGCAATTCAAGAAATTTATAGTTTCCAGAAAAGAAATGATAAATGTTTAGGTTATTTAAAGTAACTTTAAAAATAAATACTGGTTCTGTTGAGATGGTTCAGTGGATAAATTGATTTTTGGATGAGTGAGAGGACAAGTTTAGAAATTAAACTCTAAGGTGAAAGTCAGTTGTAGCTAAATTACCTGTTTCAAAATTTTAATTACTTACATTTTAATTTAATATTTATGTATGTGTGTGTTCCAGAGTGTTTATTTTACCATGTATATGCAGGTACCTGTAGAGGTTAGAAGAGAGAGTGACATACTGTAAATGTGGAGTTACAAATAGCTGTGATCTGCCAGATGTGAGTTCTAAGAACAGAACCCAGGTTCTCTGCAAGAGAATTAAGTTTCTAAACTTGTCCAGCCTCTCAAGGTTACAATATTCATTCCAGGCCACTGAAGGACAGAAACAGATAGATCTCATTATCATTGACTAACCAGTCTAGACTACACAGTAATCTACATATTCAGTGAGAGACCATGTCTCAAAAAAATGTAAGATAGAGAGCAACTGAGAAAGAAATCTGTATGGCAAGTATCTGGCTTCCGTGTGCACCCACAGGGTCAAGGACACCTATACTCACACATAGAACACTCTTTCTTACACACACACACACACACACACACACACACACACACACACACAGCCAGACAGAGAGACATAGACACAGAGATAGTGATACAAAAAGGGAGACACTGGTTTAATATTACAGAAATTAAAATAAGTAGGGCACTTTTACTATTATAAAAAGCTAGCACCAGAATTGAGTCAAAACGGAATTAGAGAAGGGCATGCTGTTCCAACTGTGCATAAGGTAGAGACATAGAAGGTGGCCTTACTCTATCTAATATGTTCGTTTTCTTCACTATGATTTTAGAGAAATTCTCAATGTATAAATTATTCTAAACTCTCAGGTGCCATCGAACTTTAGAATAGCCTAGTTTATAGTTCAAAATTAACATATTCTGTGTTGAGAATTAGGAAAGAGTAAAATTAACCTTTTGTTTTTTTTCCAGGAGAGTGTGGGGTTTATACATAAAAGTATTTGTCGTCTATGCTCTCTTTTATTTATTTATTGAGAGGAAAATGCTATAGTACATATAATTTTGGAAGTTGAGCATATCAAAAGAATGAAATCTGAGTCTGTTTATCTGGTCAAATGTACACTAGCTGAAATGTCTTTGTTGGCACATAATTGTATGTATAATTGGGTACAATTTTATTTGTATTTGTTGCTTCAGACCTTTTTTAAGTTGCTTGATTCCTTGTCCACATTTGACTTATCTGATTAAAGAACATTAGTAGTGAGATTAACTTCAGAGTTCTTAGGATGTTGGATTTTTTTCTCCCTTATCAGTACTAGAAAGATCATTAGCAGTAAAGTTTTAAAAAGTTGAGAATTTGGAAAAATCACGATATATTAGAGATTTTCAGGAGATTTACTGGCACAGGAAATCTAGTTCTAAGAATCAAACAGGCTTCTCAAATTTGTTATTTCGTAACAGAGTTACTGTTGTGAGAAAGGCTATTGGCTGACTTATAAAAAGGCACACAAATATGATTGGTTGGCACAATCCTAACATTTATATATGTTCCACAAATGGAAATAAATAGGGAATATGTAAAAAACTGCTTTCTAGTCTTTATGGCATATAATTACCCTTCTGGTGCTGAAACATGGGACAACTTTGGATCTGACACACCCATCATCTCTCTTTTGCAAGAGAGTTGAACATCAGTGATGTGTTGTACTCAAATGAACAATCTAATCCCCACCTCACAGGGCATGAGAGTATATAATGAAGAGTTCCACTAAGTATGAGAAATCTATTGAGATGAATTGGCTTCCTAAAACTTTCAGTGTTGAAGTGCCTGTGGAGGTGGCCTTATTAGGGAAAAGAGTCTCTGCTGAAGTTTATGTCAAATTGACATCATTAGCTTGGGCCCTATTCCAACCTACCTGGGAAACTATAAGAGAAGCTGAGGTGACAACTTTACATGACCAGGATACCAGAGATTTTCATCAAGCTATCAAAACCATGAGGTCCTGCCTTATAGCTTATAGAAGAAGGTAACTCTGGAGACACCTGTATTTTCTAGCCTTTAGAATATGGACAATGAATTTTAGTTTTCTAAGCTACCATTTCATAGCATATTGCTATATTAAACTCAGTACTAATTTTAAAATATTACACACATATATAATATGTGTACATAAAACATATGTTGGATATATAATGTACAATACACACAAATTTTATACATATATAGTGTATATACTACAATATGTATTTATTAGTTATTACATTTTTTAAACTACTAATATAGGGGTACTTATCTCTCTTCCATAGCCCAAATACAAAAAATAGAGGAAAAGTTATCTGTATAGATTACAAGAAATATAAAAAGAAGTTAAACAAAAATGTAAAATGTTTTGGCAGGTATGTGCATAGTAAGCAAAAGACTGTTACTATTGCTACACCAGTGTTTTGTTCCTGGTCTTGTTAAATCTGTAATGGGTTAAAATGCTTTGCATTATAATCCTCTCATTCTCTACTGGCTTGAACAACTTAACTTTTCCCTACTGAAGTTCCCCAAACCCCAAAATTAGCATAGCAATGTCTTGTATGAGAATATGAGGCTTTATAATGAAGATTTTCCTATGTGCTCACTTTACATCCTTAGCACACTTTAGCTATTTCATTATGATTGCTGTAATTTTAGATTTTTGAGTTGGCTGACTGTCCTTTGATAGTTTTGACAGTCATGATTCACATTAAGAATAACTGGTTTTCACCTATAAATAATTGTATATTACCAAAACTTCACTCAATTTTTAGATTGCTACACTTCAATATCAGGGTGTTGTACAGAATATATCTTAACATTTTTCCCCAAAACATGATTTCTACAGAATAGTTTGTTTTAAAACATTGGGACACCTCACTGAGCAATAACAAAAGTAATATATTCTAGTAAATTAGATGCCAGGAATGTGCAATTATATTTCAAACCACCACCATGGCATATGTAAGCCACTGAAGCAGAATGCTGCCCTGGTGATTTTAGGAAAACCCCCTGGGATATTTCACTTATGCCATTTATTAACTTCAAGAAAAGAAGCAAATTAAGTTTAAAAATGAACATATCACACACCATCTAGTATTTTGCTCTGGTTGTTGAAAATGGGAAAAAGAGACATTTTAAATACACACACACACACACACACACACACACACACACACACACACACACAAGCGCGCGCGCATACACACACGCATGCACACATCACATCACTTCCTCTTGAGTTTGTTTAGTGTGGCTTTTGTATTTAGGATTTCAGGCTTTTGCACTTTGCATTCGACAAACAATTAGGAGCCTCATACATGAGAAAAGGTCTCCCTCCCCCCCCCACCTCTTTTCTAAGTAGTTCTTAAGACCAATAAATTTTGTCTAGGGGTGGGTCCCTCTGGGCTATCCCCCTTCTACTTTAGCATGTCTATCGGTATTGTCATTGTTCAGGTCTTGTATAGGCAGCTACATGTGTGTAGCTTCCTGACAGAGGACTTCCTACATCTGTGGCTCTTACAATCTTTTTGTCCCATATTCCATGATGTTCTCTGAGGTTTAGGCACAGAAACTGTGTTGTAGATGTATCTACTGGGGCTGGCCTCTGCATTGTGACTCGATGTGGTTTTCTGTAATAAACCATTTGTGCTATAAAGATAAGCTTCTCTGAGGAGCGATAGAGCTACATTTACCTGAAGGTATAAGAATATGTTTTGAAATGCATTCAATCATTAAGTTGGTCTAGAAAAGGGATAGTAGTGGATTCTCTTTTAAAATCCTTGACCGCACTCGCTCCAGGTAGTTGGCCAAGTTTCTAGTACAAGACAGGATTTCCCTCCTACTGAGCAGACCTTAAACCCAATTAGACCGCTGTTAGGTACCAGCAAGACAGGGATGCCACTACTGCATCTTCAGGGATATCCTCATGTGCTCATCACTGCTCCAGTTGCAGGCATCACAGCTGAATAGGACCATTAAGTGCTTCCCTCATTTGACAGCTTACATAGTACTTTTATAGTTGATGAAAGCTAGGCCACAGAAAAGCTACCTTCCTTTTACAAACTTTTCTGTCAACATGTAGTATTTCAGTATCCAGTTTACTTTGGTCTGTGTTAATGTGCATCCAACTATACAAGAATATACTATATATTCATATATATATATATATATATATATATATATATTCACTATATACTACATCAAGCTTTAAGCTAGATAAATTTCAGAACTTTACATAGAACAATACTGGGTCTTTTCATCAAATTAACCAGCATGACTTAGCCAAACTTTCAGTCAATTCCATATTACTGTTACTTAAACATTGGTTGATAGTTACTGATATTCACCTGATTGTATCTGAAGAATTTATGTCTGAGGAATTTTTAAACTTTGTTTTGCTGACACTCAAACCAAAATTGTTCTCTGTAGCACACAAACTAGAGACCACTGAATTTATGACCACTTATTTTTGCCTGAATAATCTTCAATTTGCCAATGATTGAGTATTCTTGCAGCTAAAAAATGCAGTAATGACTTTTTGAAGAATGAAAAGATTTTCACTCAAACAATAAGTGAGAACCACTTCTTCAATAACTCATCTCAGCAATAAGATAATCTTCCCTCTCTTAGAACTCAGTTATTTTCCATTCTTTGAACTAGCCTCACATATTTCTTCTTTAGAAATTATTGCTAATAATAACTTGTCGTTTTTTCTAAAGATCATTTGTGAAATTATCAATAATGACTCAGTAATATTTTAGTATACACACACATATACACTCACACATAAATACACATATACATATACAATTTACTATAGAAGTCTACTGACATGAGTCGAGTCTTTGAAACTGAAGTCAATGTAGGAGAGAATAGAATCCAGAAAGTTGTCCTCTTACTTTATTTATTTATTTATTTATTTATTTATTTATTTATTTATTTATTTATTTATTTTTGGTTTTTCGAGACAGGGTTTCTCTGTGTAGCTTTGTGCCTTTCCTGGAACTCACTTTGGAGACCAGGCTGGCCTTGAACTCACAGAGATCTGCCTGCCTCTACCTCCCGAATGTTGGGATTAAAGGCTTCCGCCACCACCGCCCGGCTTCCTCTTACTTTTATAAATACTCTCTGTGACACATTCAAATCTGTACACACACACACACACACACACACACTTCATAAAAACAGACATACCTGAATTTTTATTTACATGTATTTAAATATATTTATATAAATGTTTCATTGAAAAAATATGACATATGTACTTTCTAAATGTGATAATTACAAACTATATGTATATATCAAGTTGCATTGATATAGACTTTCACTTTCTCTGAAAATGAAATTATGTATAAATGATTCCTATTTCTTCATTAGTGTTTTATCTTTATTTATATCTCATTTTCAAGAACACCCATTTTCAAAAATTTAAATTGTTGCCTTAAAGTTCACCATTGTGTTAACTTGCCCTACACACCAATATCATCGCATTACAAGCTCAACATCCCACATATTTCCCTTTGTTTAGGAACATTCTTTTCATAATGACTGCAGTATGGGAATGTTACCACCCTCTATACTACTGCCTGTCCTCAACAGATTTATTTAGTTATTATTTAAGCTGCATTCAAGTTTTTTGATAAGTCTAAAGCTAATTCTCCAAATGCTTTATAAAATAGAAGATTTGTTAAGTTAAAATCTTTCAGGAGACTAAACACATATATTTGTATACTGCATCTACTTCTGAGTTGCAAGGGGAAAATTTCTCCCTTATTTCATGATCTAGCATTGAATTAGTCTCTGCACAAATAGAACAATGTAAAATGACATGCAAAGTCACATATTTCTGGATGTGCATTTATTCAAGCACTAACTTAGAAAAATATATTTATATATTTTTTATTATATAATTTTTATTATCTATAAATATAAACATAAACTCAAACATTAAATATTATAATTAAATATAAGTATTGCATAGCTTTATCTGTCTATTGATTCAGTTTAGCTTCAATAAAAAATAAATCCATAGATTTTAACTAAATTAGCCTTGAAGTTTAAGAAAATTCATGTAATTAAGATATCACAAAGACTTATCAGAAGACTAAGCCTGTTTATGAATAATATTTATTATTAATATTAGTACTATTAATATTATCTGGTTTCTGAATAATATTTACTATGAGGATTTTTTTTAAAAAATGATTAAGTGTTGAAAACTGATAGACCTTGGTTGAAACCCTTTTTCCTCGATATTTCACGGTATGATTATGAAGGGTCAGTTGACCTATGGAAGGTTTCCTCACTTTAACAAATTAAAGGACCATAGCAGCTTTCAACTTGATTAAATGGAAACTATAAAAGGCACTTAATTCACTTACCTGCAAAAATCACTTAGCTGTAAAGGGCACTTAACTCAATGCCAGATTGCAACATGCACTTCCAAATCTATTTTGGAACGCCTTCCTTATCTGCATCAGTTTTTCATTCTATCCGAGTGAGTTTAATTGGAGTTACTTAAGGAAACATGGGCCACTTATGGGCACCTATACCACTGAAAGGGAGTAAATCTCTCCCACTGTAACTGTCAATTGTCTATAAATCCTTTGGGAGGCTTTCTGAGCCCCTCCCTGCTCTACGATGGCCAGGCTATGGTCTGTACTTCTCTGCATCATTTTTAAAGAGGCTTCCTTTCTCCTTTGCTGCTCACCATTGACAATCAGTTAGTTTCACAGTGATAGCAAGATAGTAGAATATAAGAGTTCCCTTTTAGACAGATTAGTGACTCCACATAGACTGAGTTACTATTACGACATTATATCCTTGAAGGAAATAAGCAAGAAATGTTAAAATTTTCCCGGCAGCATTTTTCACAACCCTTGTTTCCCTGGGTGAGCATTCAGAGTTCAAACAAACAACCAATACTAGAATTTGTATTTCTTGTTATTTCCAGAAAGGGTGAATATCAACCTTGAATTAGTTGTAGGAACTCAATGTAATTTATAATGTAGATATTTCTCATTCATTCAAATTTAGCTAAATGTTTACTGTCTTGTTGCCTACCTGACCTATGGAAAAACATTGAAATTAAAAAGGAAGATGTTTGTTGTTGTTGTTTCTAAGCCACACCAGGTATGGAAACTTGAACCAACCAGAAGTAGATTATGTAGCTCTACTCTCTGTTTCTTTAGTTTGGTAGCCCACAATTTCACTGGACACCTCTAAGCAGATTCATTTTCTTAATAGACTAATTTGTCTTTTCAGTTAGAATAAGGGGTGAGAACAGATGCTGATTTTTTTTTTTTTGCCACAGATGGTGTATGTGCTTGATATCAAGAGGCCACTTTTAAACACAGTAGATTCTTCATTGGCTTAGGCTGCTTTAGTGATTAATCCAAATTATTTTCATGGATTTGCGGTTTTTAAATATAATCCACAAACTTACAGACTTCTTAAAGGTTAGGTAATTACCTAAGATATTCAAGAATTTCTAAGATTGTAAACTATACATAAATGGTGTTACATAAAATTATCATAATGATATATAATGATCCAATGAATCATTTGCCATTGTAGCTACAATGGATAATATAATTTAGGAAATTAATATTAGAAGTTGAAATTTATTTAATGTATTGTGAAGTTTAGCAATGCCTATCACCTATTTAATATAACATGAAAATTACATGCATTATTATGTAATATTTACTGTTACATACTTACATTAAAAATCTGTAAGTATAAATTTCATTAAAACTAAGCATTATACTTTCAACTGAACAAGCTGAATGGGACAATGTTTTGTTTGCAGTCACATTTTAAACAAACACAGAATGAAATGTGACATGGATCAGTGGTTTGTAGACTGACTTATTGAGACTAGCAGGTGGCTAACAACCAAACTGATAAGATGGTGCCCTTGAACAATGTACTTATTTTCTAGGTCAGGGTTTTAATTTTCAAAGGAAACCAAGTGTGTACATAGTGAGTTCAACATAGATTGAGTTACTAGTTCATCAACAAATTGAGAATAAGACTGGTACAACAGTAAACCAATCAGATATTAAATATTGAACATGCTATTTTTTTGTAATTTCTCTATCCATTCTAAATCAATATAGTGTCCAAGCAAATTTCGTGAAGGTTGGATATGCATCAAATAAATAACCACTTCAGTCAATGCTTCAGTGTTAGTGGAACAGAGCATGAACAACAGAATCTACTGTGCGATAAAAAGGGAAAAGGATATCTGAGACCCTAAGCCTGAATCTCAATTGCATCACTACAGATAACACAGTTTACTGCTGCCTTGCCTTTAATTCCCTTGTTATAGCAGTGAAATAAAGGAAAGATTCAAATGTAAAATGTTTTAGAGAGAATTTGAATTTCTCTTTGTTTTCAGATTTTTTTTTTAGAAAATGAAATTGTTCATATGAAAACTCAAATATGTTAGGCAAATTCATTCTTACTTGCCAATTGCCTTTTAAGCAAACAAGCAACAGTTAGAAATCAGTACACAGTGTATACACATGTCAAACATCACATGGCACCCATAAATTCATCTAATTCAGTAACATGAACCAAGAAATAAAGCTGCATGTACAATTCCCATCACAGTCATATAGGCACAATCTCGTAAGAGCAGGAAATCCTTTGGAGGGCTATCAGATGAAGGAAAAATAATGTCTACAGTAGTACAAAGCACATTTCTAGACTATAGTGTTGACTATACTTAAACAATGAGACAATTAGATATGCAGTTTTAAAAGAGGCAATACAACCTTTATTATGTTATGATTTACACTTCCATTCTGAAAAAGGGGCTTCCTGTAATAAAAATAGCGTTCTTAATTTAATCCTCTTTAGAATATTTATGCCATTTTATGCTATCATAGCCTTACAGAGTACATACTGAAAATAAACGTTAAATTATCTGAACTGATGTAACTAATGTTTCACTGGTAAGATAGAATGCTGAAGGAACTCAGTGAAAATGGATGTGCTCTTAATGTTCTTTCCCCCACTTCATATGGTATTAGTTTATAATAAAAAAAAACAAGCAAACAAAATCCTACCTATGGCTAGAGTCAGAAAAGAATTTTTGTTTTGTATATAGTTGTTGTTCACCAGTTAAATAAATATTTTATCAAAAAGAAATCTGTTTATGCACTAAGTACCCAATATTTTCACAGCATGCTACACTTCATCAATGGGTACATTTTCTTGATCAGTAGCAGTGGGGATGAGAAACAGTTTGGGGCATTATTATTGATATCTCCAGCTTCATTCACATGTATACATATGCATTTTCTACAGAAAACAACTTCAATTGTATCAACCATCAGACTAGAAACCACCTTTCAGAAGCCCCTTACTTAATCAACATTCCAGATTAAGTGTTACTTTTAGATTATTGGTAAAACATAGTGAGATACTTTTTTAGTAAAACAAGCTCTGTGAGTAATCAATACTCACTGTAACTTGTCTAATAATTTTATTTCTTGCACTGTAACTTCATATTTAGACATAATCACTTTTATATGTGGTCTGAAGTTTTACACCTGTTAGATTTAGTGTTCTTATGCATATCTGTGAATTAATGCAATTTTGTGAGATCATATTTTTCTTTTTTTATTATTAAGAAAATTTCTATTCACTTTGCATACCAACCACAGATACCCCAATTTCCCCCCCCCAGCCTCTCCCACAACCCACCCCCATTCCTACCTCCCCCAAGTCAAGGTCTCCCATGGTGAGTCAAAAGGGCCTGGCACACTCAGCTGAATAAGAACTTTAAGCATGTTTGGCCTAAGTTAATCATCTAGGGAAAAATTAATAAATCACTAAAATTTTTATTATGTGTAAATTTCTTAAAATAGAATATAAACAATAATAGCAATAATATAAAAATCAACATAAATACAATTGAAAAATTAAAGAATTTTAAACTCTGAGATTGTATTACTCATTATTGAATTATTTGAAATTTCAAAAACAGAGACATTGTTTACATATGAAGAAGTAACCATAAAATATTTATAATTGAAATAGTTAAGTTTATTTGAAAAAAAAAAACATCTTGAGTCTTATCAAAAGATAAGTGAATGAGTGTATTGCTACACATTTGCGTATAAAATGAAATAGTTCAACTGTTTTATTTAGTCTTTCACAGAATAGTGTCATCTTCTTTCACTCACTTTTACTCAAGCTGTGATTTGCCCTAATGATGTTTAATAATAATTATTCCATTATAAATTATACATATATAATTCTAGAAGAATAAATTCTAGATTTAAAACAGTCAAATGTCAAGTACATATAGAAGTGATCCAGTTACAAATCAAAACAACTTTATGATGAAAAGTTTATTTGTAAATTAGGAATGGTAAAATCTGTACATATGTCTTTCCTCTCAATTACAAACTAGGAAAATATCAGTGCTTGTTTCTTGGTCTCATTGTTTTTTCTCCTAGTCAGTTACTCAGGCCATTGCCCTTGGTCTGGCATAGAAACAAACTCATAAACCCATAAGATTGTTTTACTCAAAGAATTACCTTGGATGGCATTATGTCATCTGGATTTCAGATCCTCTAGCTCCCATAGTGAATTCTGTTTTATATAAAAACCCATATCCAAGTAACATAGTTTTTGAAGCAACAAATATTTTTTTCCACAGAGTATGCAAGCCTAAAACACAAGAGCAGTGAACATGAAATCCTAAACAGCAATAAGAAACAGAGAAATGCATGACCTCCAAGACCTGATAAAAGACAACTAAAATTCCCACTGATAGGCCTTAGGGGAGAGGAGTCAGTATGCTCTCGAAAGTCAGCTAAGACCCTGGGGAAAATTTTATCAAAATCTCCAACTGGCTTGTATCATTATGTTTTCAGCTAGATCTTAGCACAGTGCTTCTACTTAGAGCAGATCACAGTGACTGGAGGAAATAATTGTATAGAAAAGAAACATGGGGTATATAGACCATTTTCCAAGAATATTATTAGCCCTTGCAATTACAGAGAAATTACTATTTTTTTCTATAGCATGTGGAGAAGCTTCACTTGATATTTCTCAAATTTCAGCTGATGGAGTTGGAGGTGCAGAGTTTCATGCTTTCTGCTATGTTTCAGTTGACTTCTGTTAGTCTAAAGCAGATCCACAGTTTCTGTAGTGTGTTACTATACAACCCCCTTATCTTTACCTAAAATGTTTCTTTAAACATATTTACATATTTTAAATGTAGATTGCTTATGATTAAATATATGAGCACTGTAGCTTGTCAGAAAGTAACAAAACAAGAGAGATATCATAAGGTAGGAAGAAAAAGCCTACTGTTTAGCTGCTTTCATAGCTACAGTTGTTTTGTTGCTAATTGAATAAGTTCAGGTTTATATTACCTGGTGTCAAAGACCCATAGGTCTATGGAGTACCTCCCAGACCTTGGCATGCTATCAAGGCCCTGAACTACTCCTTACTTACTGCTAGGTTAATGGCCCTTGATTAACCTGCCTATGTTATTAAAATGAAAAAGTGATGCACTTGCCTCTGTTTTGAGCTCAGTATCTACTACTTCTGCTCTTCGTTTCAGTTCAAACACAACTTACAGGGCTACTTTCAACAAAAAGCTAGCAGCAAAGGTTGCAGCCCCATCCTTGAATCCCTGTCTCTTTCTGTATTGACAACACTAGATGAAAATGTATTTAAAAAGCACTGATGATAATTGCAAAGTGATTCGGAGTTCTGAAACACAAGGTACTTAGAAAAGAACAGCTTCAATTTATATACAGTTATAACTTCAGCTTATTTGCAGTATTATAGATTTCAAACAAAAGGGTTTTTTTTGTAAGCAGTAAGCAAAATTTAGGAAGAAAATCTATTTCTGATTTATACGTTATCATTTGTTACTCTGCATCAAACACAGTGTCTAAAACATAAAAGAGAAAATGAGTGGACAGATTATAATGGAAGAGCAGGCAATGATTGGAAGGTGTCTATTACCAGGGCATTTTGTATAGACATCTCCAAAGGAAGGCTGAGAATCCGAGGCATAGATCTGTACTTTTTCATTTTCCAGGTGCTAGACTTGTGTCTCCAAACACAAATATCACAGGCTTTGTTTCATGCAGTGAGTGAAATGTAACTTTGTGATTATGTAACCTAAATCTAACAAAACAAAGTCATCCAAATTACTCTGAAATGACTTAGAGAGATGAATATTTGGATGCAGTTCATGTCATTTTTTCAACTGTTTAGATTCTACCAATTGCCAGTGTCTTTGGGGAGTCATGAGCAGGCTTGGTGTTGTCTATTGTGAAACACTAATGTTGTCTTACATAATTTCTTGAACAAAATTACTAATTGTGGTGTGGCTATACCACCAGTTACTTTTGCTATCCTAGCGATAATGTGAATTGTTGACCATTTATAATAAGGAATTACAAGCTACTTGTGGGTACCTATATAATCTCTAATATATATTTACAATTTAATGTGATTGTGTACAATTGTTTAAGTGGGTAAAACTAAAATTTTAATTAAAAACTAGGCATAGAGAAAAATTTCAATTTCAGCTCTTTCAGCATTTTAAAATAAGCAAAGCTACAAGAAAATGTTGGGTTACAGGTATCACTGGGGAAATTTTTTTCTCTATATTTATGAAATAGTTTTAATTAAAGCATAAACAATGCCTCAGGGATGGTTTGTCTATAGCAGTTGCAATATAAATATCACTGTGTTCTTATTATCAACCCAGCATCTTTAGATGCATCTTTTTGTTATGTATGTTTTAACAGAACTCAAATATAAGCATAAACTGAGTTATTCATAAAATATATCATTGTCAGATAAATCTGAACATAATTCAAGGGCTGTTTCCAACATTTCTCTGTATCAGCCTTGATGATGGCTTTCATTTTTTCTTTATATATTGAAAAAAAAGCAACAACCTCTGCGAACAATAAAATTTTAAATTTTTAGGGTAAAGTTATACAATCATAGTAGTCATTTTTAAATTATAGATATGATGCTTAACTCAAACTGAAAATACTGAAACATCAGGCCATGTTGTAAGGTACACCATAGTTTTTGGTGTTTAAAGTTTAATATAAAGAATAGCCAAGCATTGTTGCACATGCCTGTAATACCAGTTCTCAGGAGACGGGGTAAGGCAGGTCTCTGAGTGCAAGGCCTGCCTGGTCTACAAACTTAGTTTCAGAACAGCCAGGGATACACTGAGAAACCCTGTCTTGAAACACTGAAACAAGAAATTTAGTCTGAGGAACAAAAAAGCCCACTGGTTAAAACAAGCTATAAATAAAGAAAAGTAGATAATGGCTTTCTAATGTTTTTTGAAAAACATAATAAGATATATTTAAAAGAAATTTATTACCCTACAGATGTTCATCCTTTATAGAATTTTAGTATTTCAGTCACTATATTTCTCTATGAAAAAAAAAAAACCTAAAAGCCACAGAATGAAACATTAATATAGAATGTGTAAAAAATGTGATCAGAATGGCAAATCTCTATGTTATCTTATAAGTCTTCAATTTAGTAGAATATTTTTCCTGAATTTCTACTGTTTGTAATGGGCTGAGTCTTAGATTTGCTATGAAGATATAAAATATCCTGTTTATATGTGAAATTTTCATTTTATGTACAGGATATATAATTGTTAAAAATCTCATGTCACTTAATATTCTGAACCATGGACAAACATGTTTGTTTTTTTTTTTAGTTATCCCATTGTAAGAAAAAAAAACAAATATGTTAATGTTTTTGTGCTCTTGTCAATATGTCACCTATTGCCTGCTAGGTACTGGTGTGTGTGTGTGTGTGTGTGTGTGTGTGTGTGTGTGTGTGTGTGTGTGTGT
>CABHPQ010001927.1:29348-55881 GCA_902168405.1 Peromyscus aztecus
TGTGTGTGTGTGTGTGTGTGTGTGTGTGTGTGTGTGTGTGTGTGTGTAACTCTACAAACAAAACTTCGTTGGTTGGAGAGATGGCTCTGGAGAGAAAACTACTGCTATTATGGAGCTCCAGAGCATTTAATGACCTCTTCTGGCCTCCATGGACAACACCTTCCTGAAGTTAAGAGCACATGCTGTACCTTTTCTTTATTTTTTTCCCCTTATTTTCCTCTCATGCAATATTCCCAACCACAGTTTGCCCCCTCTCTCCATTCACACTCCTCCCAGTCCCCACCACCACCTCCCCAAGATCCATTGCTCCAGGGTTCCTTTCAGAAAAGAGCAGGCCTCTCAGTGATATCAACCAAACACAGCATAACAAGATACAATATGACTAGGCACAAACCCTCATACCGAGACTGGATGAGGCAACCCAAAAGGAAGAAAGAAGGTCCAATAAGCAGGGGAAAACATCAGAGACACCCCCACTCTCATTGTTAGGAGTCCCCCCAAAAATTTTCAATCTGAACAGCCACAATATATATATATATATATATATATATATATATATATATATATATATATGCAGAGGACCTAGCATATACCAATGCAGGCTCTATGTTTGGGGTTTCAGTCTCTGTGAAACCCTATGAGCCCCACTTAGTTGAACCCTCGGGCTCCCACAGTCCTTCCTTCCACTCTTCTGAGAGAGTCCCTGAGCTCTGCCTAACGTTTGGTTGTTGATCCCTGTATCTATACTCATTGGCTGCTGGAGCAAGCCTCTTGATGACAGTTGAGCTAGAAACCAATCTATGAGTACATCAGAATATTACTGAAAATTACTTCATTGACGTTTTTGTCAGTTGTATTTGGTTCTACCCTAGATCTGTGACCCATCCAGCTTTAGGATCCTGGCCATCTAGGCAGTGTGAGGCATGGGCACCCTATCAAGGCTTGGGCCTCAAGTTAGACCAGTCATTGTTTGGACACCCCCAGAAGCTCTGAACCATCATTGCCCCAATGCATCTTGCAGGCAGGACAGGCTGTGGGTTACAGGATTTGTAGGTTATTGGACTGTGTCCCAGTCTACCACTGGGAGCCTTAGCCTGGTTACAGAAGATGGCCAATTCAGGTTCCATATCATCCATTATTAGTAGTCCTTGCTACAGTCACAGCCTTAAGTTCCAGGAAGTTTCCACAATGCTAGGTTTCTACATTGACCCCTAAATGCTCAATCTTTCCACATCTTTCCTCATACTCTCTCCCTCTGTCCCTCTCTCCCCCACCTTATCCTTTTTATTCCCATCTCTACCTGGCCCCAGTCCACCTAAAAATAATCTATTCTATTTCCCCTTCCTAGGGATATCCATGCATCCCTCTAGATCTCCCCCTAGTTTTTAAATTTATAGTAGAATTACATAATTTCCCCTTAGCTTTTTTTCCCTCTAACTCCCCCATGTGTCCTTCCTTTTTGCACTCTTTCAAATATATGGAATTGTTCACACATACACACACATACACACATACACACACACACACATATATATACACACATACATATATATAAAATCAATAAATACACACATATATATATACATATGTATATATAGATCACTAAATATAAAAGAATAACCCACTTTGTCTCTATAGGGTTGCATATGTGTGTGTGTGTGTGTGTGTGTGTGTGTGTGTGTTTTCAAGACTGACCATTTGTATGAGAATATCAGCTGATGTGCTTTTCCATTTCTTTTTTTTTTTTTTTTTTTTTTTTTTTTTTTTTTTTTTTTGGTGATTTCTTTAGCTCTTAGAATTCCGTAGTTGACTATAGACCTTTGTCTAGGGTTGAGGCACCAGTGAAGAGTCCCCTGTCAATGTTAGCATGTCTATTGGTGTCACTTCTGTTCAGCTCATGTTTAGGCAGCCATGTTGGTGAGACTCCAAGGTTGTAGCCTCTGAAATTTCTAGGTTGCACAATCCCATATCAAACTTCTTGCTCACCTGGACTTTACAATCTTTCTAGCCCCTCCACTGCAAAAATCCCAGGCCTTAAATGCCGCTGTGTTGTAGCTTGGGCCTGGGATATATATCTCTGCATTTTGGTCAGATTATGGCTTTCTGTAATGGTCTCCATATGTTGCAAAGGGAAAGACCAAGCAGGTTAGACCAGACAACCAACGTTACAGTTCACCTCCTTATTACATTTCAAGGTGACACACAAGCACAGACACATTACAAATAAATAATCAATCTTTTAAAAATAAACTTTCCATTTCATATATGAAAAATCAGATGTTTTCTAATATATACAAATATTTCTATATGTGTTAATACTTACAGTAATTTGCTATTTTTTATTTCAAATGCAAATCTTTAATATTAATGAGCATTTTGTTTAGTAACTTTGAATAATGGTGGATTGCATAATTTCACTCTACAAAAGCTGTGAGTAATACTAGATAATTTTCAGGAAACATATTGCTATAAAGAACTTCCTCACTCAAGACACTGGATGGATATACAACAGAAATTTTTATTTTACAGACTTTTTTTTCTTTAGTTAAATATAAGTTGATCTTAAATTTTTTAGTTTTTCAGCTTTATATAGATGCCGATATTCCTTATTTCCAGGATAGATTTGTAACAAAGACTCCTGAGGTCTCTACTTCCTGAGGTCTGGTGATATAAGAGCCAAATTATGAAAAAAATTAAATAAACAAAATGATTTGAAGAACTGAAGAATGTGAGTATAAAAATTGGATAGGTGCAGAATGGGGAAGTTCTGTTTCAAATTAGAAATTACAGGACAGCTATGTGAAGATTATCTCCATTGAATGTTGAACCTGAAATTAATTATCTAGAGGAGAGGCATTGTACACTTAACAAAGAACAAATACAAAGAGTTGGCAGTGGCAATGAGAAATGTCAGTGTGGCTATAGAGCAGGGGAGGAAGAATTTCCCATGGGTAATGGGGTTGTAGAGAAGGCAAATCCCAGAACTCTCAGGGTTTGTGAAGCATCAATAAAGAGTGCAAGTTTCATTCCAAGTTTGAGATGTTAAGTGAGATGATGGTACATACTTTATAAAAAATGCTTTGGCTCTCAGCTGAAAAGCAATTTGTAGAAGTATCTAATAGAGCCATCAAGTGACTGTTGAAGGATGTAGGTGATACCACTGGGATCTTGTTGATGGAAATACAGTGGAGAAAATGAACTAAACTGGGAAGTATTTTGGAAGGCAGTGCATACCTTGAAATGGATTGAGCCTGCTGATTCTGAGAAGAACATAGAACTCAATGATCCTAATGTGTGAGGCTTCTGTGTTATAATGTTGTCTCGATTAGATGTTGAAGAACATACCCAGAAAGAGAACAACAGAAGTTTGATTTTGACATGTCTGACTGAAGCTCAAATGGAAATACCTAAATAAGTTGTATAGTATCTACAATCAGGAAATAGGCATTCTATCAGTTATTTTTCTTGCCATTGGAGCAAAATATTTGAGCAAAAGTAACTTGGGCAGGTGTGTGTTTATTTTGGCTAATGGCTGGGAAGGCTTAGTCTATTATGATAGGAAGTCCTGGCACGTGACTTATGAAGTAGCTGGTTGTAGTGGGAAAAAACTGAGATGAAAGCTGGTTTTTCTCTTTTCATTCTCAAAATTCAGTCCAGTATGACAGCCCATAGGGTGACGTTAACTTCATTCAGGGAGCATCTTTGTTCCTCAGGTAAACGTCTATAGAGATGCCCTCAAGACTTGCAGATGTGTGTCTTCTAGATGCTTCCAAATTTAGTCTGACAGTAAAATGAGTCTGACTGGGCCTGGACAGTAGACCTATACTTGGTCTCTACTTTGGCTTCAACTGCTACTGATGCAGCATTGACTGATATGGGAAGCTTTTTTTCCCCCCTTTCTGATGGAATTGTCATTTTCCCTCTTCTTATTGTTACTTTTTATTTTATTTAAAATACATTTTTCTCATAGATATAATTATAGTTCCCCTCTCCTGATCCCTCCAAATTTCTCCCAGCTTTTCCTCCTATCTGGATCCATACCCTTTCTGTCTCTCAATGGAAAACAAACAGGCATCTAAGAAGTAATAACATCATAAATAAGATAAATCAAAACCAAACAAATCAAAATAGGATGAAACAGCCAAAAAAGAAGAATAGAAAAAGAAAAACTATAAGAAACATATTTAGGCACAAAGACAAACATATTCACATACAGGAATCACATAATAAAATAGCACAGGAAACCATAATATATGAAAAGGACCTTTGAGGTTAAAAAAAAAGCCCTGTGTTACATCATGAGACAAATAACTTACAAAGAAAGATGCCTTTGAGTTTAATTTGTGTTGACTATCTACTGCTGGACATGAGGCCTACCTTTAAGAATGGTTTGTTTCCCTCTATGAAAGCATCTACTGTATTGGGTTTCCAAATGAACTCTCAATGGCCCTTAATTTTAGCTGTTGCTCAAAATATTTCTTCCCTCACTCCCCTCTTCTCTACCCATCCCCACTTATTCCAGCCTTTCCACATCACTGCATAACTATCTTCTATTTCTGTTTCCTAGGGAGATCTATCTACCCTTGCTCTCCCTACCCCCCCCCCCGCAGTGTGCTATACTCTATTTCTAACCTCAGTGGCTCTACAGATTATAGCCTGGTTGTCATTAACTTAATAACTATTATCTACAAATATGCAAATAGATACCATATTTGTCTTCTGTAGCTGAAAGTTTTCCTGGTCCTGTCAGGTTCCCACAACCCCA
This sequence comes from Peromyscus aztecus, assembly GCA_902168405.1. Taxonomy (NCBI): domain Eukaryota; kingdom Metazoa; phylum Chordata; class Mammalia; order Rodentia; family Cricetidae; genus Peromyscus; species Peromyscus aztecus. Next base: position 34,114 of record CABHPQ010001927.1, read on the forward strand.
TGACCTGCAGCCGATCAGATCCAATTAAACACACAGAGGCTTATATTAATTAAAACTGTTCAGCCATTAGCTCAGGACTACCACTGACTAGCTCTTACACTTAAATTCAGCCCATTTCTGTTCATCTATAAATCGTCACATTTTCTGTGGCTTTACCTGTGTCCCATTACAAGTTGCTCCTTGGGCCGCCTTCTTCTTGTCTCTCTCTTTGAATTTCCCACCTGCCTCTAAGCTGCCTTGCCATAGGCCAAACAGCTTTATTTATCAACCAATCAGAGCAACACATATTTGCAGCATACAGAAAGACATTCCCCCATCAGTCTTCTGCATTGGTGTTAACCTCTGACAGGATGAATATTTTCTACTTCCATCCATGTACCTGTTTATTTCATGATTTCATTTGTCAATGACTGAGTAATACATCATGTAAGTGTACCACATTTTCTTTACACCTAGGTTGTTTCCAGTTTCTGACAAATATGAATAGAACAGCAATGAACATGGCTGAGCAGTTTCTCTGTGATAGGTTGAAGTGCCCTTTGAAAATATGCCTAAGAATGGTGTAGCTGTGTCTTCAGGTATATTGATTCCCATCTTCCTGTGGAACTGCTACACTAATATCCATATTGGCTCTGACATCCTTACCTCATAACCTCTCTAGCTTGAGCTGTCACATGTTTCATTGTCCCTAGTCATTCTGAAGGGCATACAATAAAATCTCAAAGTAGTTTTGATTTGCATTTCCCTGATTACTAAGAATATAGAACATTTCTTTAAGTGTTTCTCAGCCAATACTGTATTCTCTTTTGATAATTCTCTGTTTAAATCAATAATCTAATTTTAAAATGGGTTGTTTCTTATTATTACTTTCTTGAGTTCTTTATATATTTTGCATATTTACCCTCTATTGGATGTAGAGGTGGTAAAATGTTACTCATTCTGTAGGTATCCACTTTCTCCAAATGACAGTGTCCTTTTTCTTTTTCTTTTTCTTTTTTTTCTGAAGTGCTGGAATAATACTATTTATTAAGAAAACTTTTTCATTCATTTTACACACCAATCAAAGACCCCCCTCTTCCCTCTTCCTGTTTCCAACCCAGCCCCACTACAAGTAGGCAAGGCCTCCCATGGGGAGGCACATCCAGTAGAGGCAAGTCCCAGCCCTTCCCCCTGCCTCAAGGCTGCACAAGGTATCCCATCATAGGTGGTGGGCTCCAAAAAGCCCACTCATGCACCAGGGATGGATTCTGATCCTACTGCCAGGGGGGCCCCCAAGCAGATCAAGCAACACAATTGTCTCGCCATGCAGAGGGCCTAGTCCAGTCCCATGCAGGTTCCATTAATCCAACTTTCATGAGTGACCACTAGTTTGGTTTGGTCATCTGCAGGTTTCCCCATCATTATCCTGATGCACTTGGTCATAGAATCCCTCTTCTCTCTCCCCGACTGGACTTGGAGCTTGGCCTGGTGCCTGGCTGTGGATCTCTACATCTGCTTCCATCAGTCACTGGAGCAAAGCCCTGTGATGATACTTAGAGTATTCACCGGTCTGATCACTGGGGTAAGCCAGTTCGGTTCAGGCACCACTCTACTATTTCTCGTAGTCCAAGCTAGTGTCATCCTTGTGGATTCCTGGCAGCTTCCCTAGCACTGAGTTTCTCTCTGTCCACTTGATATCTCCCTCTATCATGGATCTCTTTCATTGCTTTCCCACTCCATCCCTGTTCCAGCTCAACCACACCATTCCCTGATGTTCTTATCCCCTATCCCCTACTCTCCATTGCCCACCTGTCATCCCCAGTTTACTCATGGAGATCTCATCTATTTCCCCTTCCCAGAGAGATCCATGCATCCCTCTTTGGGTCTTCCTTGTTAGCTAGCTTCTCTGAAGTTGAGGGTTGTTGTCTGGTTATCCTTTGCTTTACATCTAGTATCTACTTATGAGTGGGTACATACCATGTTTGTCCATCTGAGTCTGGGTTATCTCACTCAGGATGATATTTTCTAGTTCCAAACATTTGCCTGCAAATTTCATGATGTCATTGTTTTTTACTGCTGAGTAGTACTCCACTGTGTATATGTGCCACATTTTCTTAATCCATTCTTCAGTTGAGGGGCACATAGGTTGTTTCCAGGTTCTGGTTATTACAAAAAAATACTGCTATGAACATAGTTGAGCATGTGTCCCTGTGGTATTATTGAGCATTCCTTGGGTATATATATAGCTGTGTCTTGAAGATTGAGACCCACTTTTCTGAGAAACCACCATACTGATTTCCAGAGTGGTTGTAGAAGTTTACAATCCTACCAACAGTGGAGGAGTGTTCCCCTTGCTCCACATCCTCTCCAACATAAGCTGTCTTCAGTGCTTTTGATCTTAGCCATTCTGACAGTTGTAAGATGCTATCTCAGAGTTATTTTGATTCGAATCTCCCTGATGACTAAAGATGCTGAGTAATTCCTTAAATTTCTTTCAGCCATTGGAAATTCTTCCTTTGAGAATTCTCTGTTTAACTCTATAGCCCATTTTTTAATTTTATTGTTCATTATTTTGATGTCTAGTTTCTTGAGTTCTTTATATATTTTGGAGATTTTTTTTTTTTTTTTGGTTTTTCGAGACAGGGTTTCTCTGTGTAGCTTTGCGCCTCTCCTGGAGCTCACTTGGTAGCCCAGGCTGGCCTCGCCTCAAGGTATTTTATATTATTTGTGGCAATTGTAAAGGGTGATGTTTCTCTGATTTCTTTCTCAGCCTATTTATCATTTGTATATAGGAGGGCTACTGATTTTTTTTTTAAGTTTATCTTGTATCCTGCCACATTACTGTAGGTGTTTATCAGCTGTAGGAGTTCCCTGATAGAATTTTTGGGGTCACTTATGAATAGTATCATATCATCTGCAAAGAGAGAAAGATTAATTTCTTCCTTTTCAATCTGTATCCCCTGATCTCCTTTTGTTATCTTATTGCTCTGGCTAGAACTTGAAGTACTATATTGAATAAATATGGGGAGAGCAGACAGCCTTGTCTTGTTCCTGATTTTAGTGGAATCGCCTTGAGTTTCTCTCCATTTAATTTGATGTTAGCTGTCAGCAATTTACAGCAAGCCAACAGCCAACATCAAATTAAATGAAGATAGTGTCCTTTTTCTTACAGAACCTTTCAGTTTCATGAAGTTGTATTAATTAAATAATTGTTCATCTTAGTGCCTGCGCTAATGGTGTTCTGTTCAGAAAGTCTTCTCCCATACCATTGAGCCCAACCTATTCTTTCTTTCCTATCAGGTTTGGTGGATCTGTTTTTATACTGAAGTCTTTAATCCATTTGGAACTGAGATTTGTGCAAGGTGAAAAGCAGGGATGGAATCAGAGAGCAAGGAAAGAGATATCATGACAGAGGGAGACATCATGGGGATAGGGAGAAACAGGTTGCTAGGGAATCCACAAGGATGGCCCCACCTTAGACTACTAGCAATAGTGGAGAGGATACCTGAACTGGCCTACTCTAGTAATCAGATTGGTGAATACCCTAACTGCCAGTACCTGATAGAAGCAGATGCAGAGATCCACAGCCAAGCACCAGGCTGAGCTCCAGGAGTCCAATCGAAGAGAGAGAAGAGGGCATCTCTCAGGAAGGGGCATCAAGATCATGATGGGGAAATGTACAGAAACAACTAAACCAAACTAGTGGGAACCCATGAACTGTGGACCAATAGCTGTGTAGCCTCCATGGAACTGGACTTGGCCCTCTGCATAGGCAAGAGACTTGTGTAGCTTGATCTGCTTAAGGGGTCCCCTGGCAGTGGGATTGGGATCCATCCCTGGTGCATGAGTGGGTTTTTTGGAACCCAGTGCCTATGGTAGGATACCTAACACAGCCTTTGTGGTGGTGGGGGGGTTGGACCTGCCTCAACTGAGTGTAACCAGGCTCTGCTGACTGCCCATGAGAGACCTTGCATTGGAGGAGGTGGGAATGGAGGGGTGGTTTGGAGGGGAAGGCTGAGGGGGGGCAGGATGATGGAGGAGAGGGGTATCTGTGGTTGGTATGTAAAATGAATAGAAATTTTCTTAATAATAATAAAAAAGAAGAAGAAAAATAAAAACTAAAGAAGAAGAAAAAGTATGAATCTTTTTGGATTCCTCTACATCCAGTCCTCCATTTGACCAGCATTGTTTGTTAAAGATGCCCTCTTTTTTTCCAGTGTGTATTTCTGGCTTTTTTTTTTTTTTAATCAAAATTCAGGTGTCCACAGGTGTGGATTTAGAGTCTCCAATTCAAGACTATTTGTTATAGAATATTACTTTTGTTTATGTTGCATTTGTTTAACTCTGTGAAGCTGTGTTACTGTACCTGTCTAAAACACTTGATGATTTTATAGAGAGCTGAGTGGCCAATAGCAAGGCAGGAGAGAAATAGGCGGGGCTGGAAGGCAGAGAGGATAAACAGAAGGAGAAATCTGGAAGATAAAAAAGAGAAGGAGCCAGAGAAGGAGGAAGACTCCAGGGACCAGTCACCCAGTTACACAGCAAGACATGAAGTAAGAGTAAGATTTACAGAATTAAGAGAATTCCAAAAGCCCAGAAGCAAAAGATAGCTCGGGTAAGTTAAGAAAAGCTGACTAGAAACTAAGGCAAGCTAAGGCTAGGCATTGGAATTAAGAATCAGCCTCTGTGTGTAATTTATTTGGGAGCTGGGTGGCACCCCTCCCAAAAATAAAGACAAAAAGAACAAAAAACAGCCATTGATCAACACGTCTGTTTTTGTTTAAATGCCATGCTGTTTTTATTACTATAACTTTGTAGTACAATAAGAGGTCAAGTACAGTATTACCTCTACCAGCTCTTTTGCTATTCAGGGTTGTTTTAACTGTCTTGGGTTTTGGGGTTTTTTGGTTTGTTTGTTTTGTTTTGTGTGAGTGTGTGTGTGTGTGTGTGTGTGTGTGTGTGTGTGTGTGTGTTTACATATGAAACTGAAAGCTATCCGTTCAAGATCTGTAAAAATAAAATGTGTTGGTATTTTGAGGGTGATTGCATTGAATCTGTAGTTTGCCATATTCAGCCTACAGATTCATTAGCATGAGAAATCTTTCTAACTTCTGATGTCTTCTGCAATTTGTTTCTTCTGTGTCTTAAAGTTTTTATAATACAGGTCTTTCACTTGCTTGGTTAGAGTTGCCCCAAGGTATCTTATTATTGGAGGCTATTGTTTCCTTGATTTCTTTCTTGGCAATTTGTCTTTTTTTATATAGGATGAATGCTGATATTTGTGAATTAAATTTGTACATTGTTGAAAGTGTTTATCAGCTGCTGGAGTTTCAATGTGAAATTTAGGGTCACTTATATATACTATCCTATCATGTGCAAATAAAGATACTTTGATTTCTTCCTTTCCAATTTGTATACACTTGATCTCCTACAGTTGTCTTAAAGTTGTAGGTAAGAATTAAAGTACTATATTGAATAGGTATGGAGAGAGTGTACAACCTTGTCTTGTTCTTGATATTAGTGAAACTGCTTTGATTTTCTCTCCTTTTAAGTTGATGTTAACTATGTGATTTCTCTGCACTCTTTATTATTTCTCCTCCAGTTCTAATCATTCCAGGACTTTTATCTCTAGATTGCTTGGGTGTCTGTTTTTATGTCTCCCTTTTCATCTCTTACATTTTTAATTTGAATATTCTCTCTGCCTTTTAGTTATTATGGATAAAGTTTTGTCAATCTTCCTGATTTTCTCAAAGAACAAACTCTTTGTTTCATTGGCTGTTTGTATTGTTTCATGTTTCTATTTGATTAATTTCAGTCCCAAGTTTGGTAATTTCTTGCTGTCCACTCCTTTTTGGTGCAATTTCTTCTTTTTGTTCTAGAGCAGCAGTTCTCAACTTATGGCTCTCAACCCCTTTGGTGGGGGTCTAGTCTATCAAACTTTTCAGAGGGGTCACATATCAGATATTTACATTAAAATTCATAACAGTAGCATAATTACAGTAGAAACATGTATAGAAAGTATGAAGTAGAAACAAAAATAATTTTATGGTTGGGGTTCACCACAACATGTGGAACTGTGTTAAAGATTCTCACCATTAGGAACGTTGAGAACTGCTGTTCTAAAACTGTCAGCTTTGCTGTTACGTTCCTAGTATCAACTCTCTCTGTTATATTTTTTTTCAATGCACACATTTAGTGCTATGAATTTGCTTCTTAGAACTGTCTCCATTCTGTCCTATAACTTTCGGCTGCAATGTATTCATTTTCATTCAATTCTAGAAATGCTTTAATTTCTTCCTTATTTCTATCCTGACTCATTTTTTTTAATTAAATAGAGAATGGTTGAGGTTTCATGAATTTGTAAGCTGTGTGTTGTTTCTGTTGTTGATATCCAGCTTTGATTTGTGGTGGGCAGATAGGATGTAGGGTATTCTTTCAATTTTCTTGTATCTATTGAAACTTGCTTTTTTTTCTGAGTATGTACCCACTTTTGGAGAAAGTTCCAAGAGATGCTAAAAAGATGGCATGTTCTTTTGTGTTTGGGTGAAATGTTCCATATGTATTTGTTAACTCCATTTTGTTCATAACATCACTGTGATCCAGCATTTTGTCTGGATAACTTGTCAGTTGGGAACAGAGGGATAATGAAGTCTCCCACTATCAATATGTGATTTAAATAGTAGTAGTGATTCGTTCATGAATTTGTGTGTTCCTATGTTGTGGTTCATAGATGATAAGAATTGCATTGTCCACTTGGATTTTCTTTGATGAGTATGTAGTGTCCTTTCCCATCATGTTTTCTGATCAGTTTTTCTTTTAAGTCTATTTTGTCAGGTATTAAAATAGCCACATCAGCTTGATTCTGATGTTTAGCTCGGAATAATTTTTCTATCTTTTTACCCTGTTAGGATGTCTGTCCTTTATGGTAAGGTATATTTCCTAGATACAGGAGAAATTTAGATCCTAGTTTCACACTTGTTCTGTTAGTCTATGTCTTTTTTTGGGATGGGGGTTCTATATTGAGACCATTGATATTCAGAGTTATAAATGAGTAGGGTTTTGTTTCCTGTAATATTGTTATTGTTGTTGTGGTGGTGGTAGTATGTGTGTATGGTTGTGTATGTATGTGTACCCTCTTCTGTTCTGATTTTCTGGTCTGATTACTTATTCTCTGTGTTTTCCATAGTGTTGTTAATGTTATTAGATTGGAATTCTCTTTTAGGGCCATTTGGTAGGGCTGGATTTGTAGAGGGATGCTTTTAAATTTGGATGTATCAAGGAATCTATTATTTTCTTCATCTATTGTGATTGAAAGTTTTGCTGGATATAGTATTCTGTACATTCTGGCATCTCTGATCTCTTAGGATGAGTAGGACATCTGTTTTGGCATTTAGAGTCTCCACAGAAAAGTCTGGAGTTATTCTAATGTATCTGCTGGGTATCTTACTATGCCTTTTTTCCTTGCAAATGTTAATATAATTTCCTTGTTCTGTACATTTAATGTTTTGATTATCATGATTCAAGAAGATTGTCTTTTATGGTCCAGTCTATTTGGTGATCGGTATGCTTCCTGTCCCTTATATGCATCTTCTTCTTTAGATTAGGAAAACTGTATTCTATAATTTTGTTGAAAATATTTTCTGTGCCTTTGAGCTGGTTTTCTTTTCCTTCCTCTATTCCTACTATTCTTAGATTTAGTCTTTGCAGTGTTACAGATTTCCTGGATTTTTGTGTCAGAATGCTTTTGATTAAACACTCTCTGTAACCGAGGTATACACTTCTTCTATTATGTCTTCAATACCTGAGATTCTGTCTTCCATCCTTTTATTTTGTTGGTGAGGCTTATCCCTGAAGTTCCTGTTCGAGTTCCTAAATTTATTTCCAGACTTCCCTCAGTTTGGGTTGTCTTTATTAGTTTTATTTCCACGTTCATGCCTTGAATTGTTTTACTTATTTCCTGCCAGTGTATTTTCATAGATGTCCTTAAAAGAGTCTTTCGATTCTTTGTGAAGGATCTCTATCATATTCATAAAGTTATACTGAGGTCTTCGTCTTGTGCTTTAGCTATGTTGAATTTCTCAGGGCCTGCTATGGTGTAGTTGCTGAGCTCTAGTGAAGACATATTGTTCTGTCTGTTATTAATTATGCTTTTATGCAAGTATCTAGGCAGCTGGATTTGGGAAGACTGTAATTCTAGATGCTGATATCTGGCCTTGTCTTTATTGGGTAAATGTTTGTTTGTTTATTTCTTGGGTTCTGATGCCCTCTCTAATTCTTAGGAGTATGTGGTATCTGTTTTATCTGGTAGGAAATTTTTCTGAGATCCTGATAAGTGTGATCACTGGGTTACTGTGTAAAATATGTTTTAAGGTATTGAGAGCTGACACTTTGGAATGGGAATGAGCTGAAGGGAGGATGAAGGGGTCCATAAGAGGGAGGTAAACAGGTTGTTCCACAAGGATCTGACTGCATTCTACCTGGAAATGGGACAAGGGACAGAGAATAAAGGGAGAGTACAATAGTTAGTCTGCTACAGAGCTTGCCATTAGACTAAGGGACAGAAGGAAGATGTGACTATCTGAAGTTAGCCTATCTGTTTTCCTGGCCTACATGCTTCTCTGGAAGGCTTGGCATGTTGGTTCTCTGGGAATACTGCTGGGATTGGAAGCTACAATAACAGGATGATTGGGGGTTTGTGGGTTAAGGGGAGAAGATCTATGCAATGCACCTGAGATGGAATCAGAGAGGAGAGGCAGGCCACAGCAGGTGGTCTGCTACAGAGGTGGCAATCAGGTTGGGTAATTAGATTTGGAGGAAAAGAAGGACATATGAAGATCTGTAGTTAGTCTACCTGCTTCCCTGGCCAGAGTGGTCTGTAGGTTCCCAGGTTCTGCACTCCATTTAGTAATTGAGTTATTTGTTTTCTTAATGTCCAGTTTTTTGAGTTCTTCTTATATTTTGGATATTATCACTCTTACAGATGTATAGTTGGTAAACATATATTCCCATTCTGTAGGCTGCCACTTTTTTAGACAGATGGTGTCATTTTCATTACAGAAGCTTTTATATTTCATTAGGTCTCATTTATTAATTATTGATCTTAATGCCTGTGCTAATGGTGTCCTGGTCAGAAAGTGTTTTTCTATGGAATTTTTAATAGTTATTGAAATTAGCAAAAACTGTATAGGGGTTTAATCTGATAGCTGCTGATTCTGGGGTCTCAGTGTTGACTGTGTGCTTTCTCAAGAACCATATACTGTTCTGAATGTAACACAGTTAGGATAGTCAGCAGTGGTATGACTTCTTTGATATTGACAATAGCTGTTTTATAATGTTTAATGACATTTTCATCCTCATTGACTTGGTAAATTCTATCAGAATCCCATCTTCTCTCAGGACCACAGGGATCTATTTGATACATTTTCACACCCAAAACTGAGAAAAGGTACCAAGCTACGTGGCTAAACATAGATAAGAATTGTGGGTTAATTTAAGTGTAAGAGCTAGTCAGTAATAAGCCTGAGCTGATGCCCAAGCAGTTATAAATAATATTAAGCCTCTGTGCGCTTATTTGGGGGAAGCAAGTGGGAGAGATTTGTCCCAACCACTGGCTGGTCTGGATACATGAAAACTTCCAGCTACACCCTCTTATATCCTGTCCACCTGATGACCACTGATTTTATGTTTTCTTCCATATACCATTTTCTTTGATTTGTCAGTTGTTGATTCGTATTTCCTAATGGCCACCTTCAAAAATAAATAAAGAAGGCTTTCCGTGTCCAAGCTAAGGCCAAATGCCTTATATCTTCTATGAATACAGTAATTTATGACAAACTATACATGAGAAATATTGATAAGACCACCTCTAATGTCACCATTTCTTAATTGTAGTCACTTCCTGTAAATAAAAAGAACTGTACTTAATTTATTAAGGAAACTAAGATTTCCTTTTTCAGTTGCAATTTCATTACTCTGATTCCGTGTACACATGTGTGTCTGTCTGTGGGCGTGTACATATGAGTGTAGGTGCTCACAGAGGCCAGAAGCGTCAGATCCACCTAGCGTTGTAGTCATACGTTGTTTAGAGTCACCTAATGTAGGCTTTGGGTACCAAGCTGAGGTTCTTTGGCAGAATAGTGTGTGGTCTTAGCCTGGAGCTATCACTATAGTCAAGATTTTCTATAATTCACAATTATTTTTTTCTTCTCCAACCCACATGCTATAACACTTCTTTAATTACATAATAATCAACAATATAAATCACCTCAGCCATATTATTTTAATTAATATTACCTTTATTTTTAATTAATGTTCAATAAGCATAAATATAAAATTAATAGAAATATAAAACATCTTGTTTTGAATGGAATCCAAGATCTACTGAATGTTTTATTTACTTGCAGATACCTAACTCTTCTTTTCCCATAAGACATACATTCTTTAAGGTTTAACAGTAGGCTTAAATCAGGCAAGTGCAGACATCAGTAACATCAGTACCTAGGAGGATTAGAGTGGAGGGTCACAATGATGTTGACACTTTCCTAGAGCACACGGTGAATTTGAGCTCAGCCTGGACTTCATATTGTGAAATTCTGTCTCAAAAAATGTGGGCTAGAGGGAAATCTTATTTACTTACTTCAAGAGAAGAGAGTATCCTCAATTTAACTTAATCAGGGGAAATAGTTTTACAAATTTTTATTGTGTAGAATTTCAAAGGAGATTCCCAGAGAAATCAAATTCCCCTCTGTGGTAGGAAAAGCCAATACTTTTAAACTCAGGGATAATATAATTTAAAATAGCTATTTGATTTATTAAATAACTCTTACAAAGTAAATGCTTGTTATAGTTTTGCTAGGAATATGTAAATATTTTCAAGATCATGACATCTAACTGCTACTAATAGGTAACTGAAATGCATGCTGAAAAACTATGAGAAAGGAACCCAAATTTATTAAAGTATAACAAGTGAAGGCAAATTTAGAGTGAAGTCCTGAAATACCTCCCTTTCCATCACTAGTTATTGACATATCATCTTGTCACATTTGCTCTTTGCTTTGATGGGAAAAAGTGATGGCTTTTTCTTGAAGGTTAGGTGTTGACATTTAATGCAGTTCAGCACACATTTGCTGAGCACCTGTTATGCCCTCATGCTATAACCAAGTGATAAATTTCAAATGAAGGCCTGGCCTTTAGAAACTTATAATATGGTTTAGTAGCCTAAATATTCAGTAGTGTTTACCACTAACATTACTTTATTACAACTTAAAGTCTTCAAGTGAGTGTTTGCATGGTAACTGGTCATTATTATTTTGAAGTGTCTTTGTATAGGAGCTAGGATTAGGTCTATGTTGTTAAAGTGCTTGTTGTACAAATATGAGGATATGAATTGGAGTACCTATCACCTACCTAACTGCTAGGTTAGTGTCACAGACCAGCACTAACCCAGGTGCTTCAGAGGCAGAGAAAAAGGATCCTCGATCCATATTGTTTTACCAACCTTCTGAATTAATGAATGATGGCTTCAGTTGTTAAACTCTACCTCAACATATGTAGTAGACAGTGATCAAGTAAGACTCAGAAATACAAGTGCATACAAGTACTCCTAAACCCACCTACCCATATGTCTACCCACATGAAATCATGCATGTGATCATTAATCCACACAACACACCCATACACGAGCAAAAACAGCAACAACAACCATAACAAAAAAAAGTCAGTGTAAACCCTTTATACATAAAGGAGAGTAGCAGTTTAAAAGATTCAAAATCACAATAAAATTTAGGAATTTTCAAATAGAACTCTTGAAAAATAATTTCATTTAATTTTTTAACATGACAAAAATCACTTTACCGTAGAAGAACTTTATTTTTAACACAATAAAAAATTTTGAAATGTATGTGTTCTTGACAAATCAACTATAACCCTTTGGACGACAGACACATGTGATAGAAAAGATATGCCTAATTGGGAGTTAGGAGTTGAAAAGATAATGATTTGTTGAGGAAGAACCAACATTGTTCCGCAGGAAGCTGTAATGAGAATGTGAAATGAATTTTGGAAAGGCCCTGCAGAGGAATGGAAACAACAGCATATCCTTCAACATGAGACATTAAAACAGCATTTCCTCAGCAAAATATCAGTTTCAGGAGAATTATGGTATTTTTCAGTACACTATAGAAACCTAGGGCATTTTTAACTTTTAATGTCAAATCTTTTCTAAACTGTTGAAATTAATTTGGCAAACAACAAAACTACAATTTTGAAATGATCCCAAATCACACATCTCCTCCTCTCACTTCACTTTTCACAACCCAATGTTACATCACAGTTGCTAGATTTGGAAATTTTGTTAATTGCAGAATTTTTAACTGATACAAAATGAGATAATTCCATCCCAAACCATGCACTTCAAGTAACTATTACTAATGGATATATAAAAATACTTTCATTTATGTGTTTAGATGTATTATGCTTAATTCCTTTAATTTATAACATATTTGTGAATGCATTTAAGCAGGATTGATAAGAAATTTACATTCAGAATCTTAAAATCAATTTTCAGAAGAAATATTGAATCTCAAAATATTTTTTGCTTCTACAAGCTTGAGATAAATTTTTAGAGATGTGCACATTTATAGTTTTAAAGCTTTAATTTTCAGTTCTTCTCTTTAAAGCTTGATAAGAACATTCTGTCTTTGACATGCCTGAGTTTCACATCACTGAAATGGTGGGATAATTATTTCATGTCATTTTCTTATTTAATATGTGATAGTCTTTTTGTTTTAGACTGACTGAACTCTGCAGAAAAACTTATAAGTCAGATCAGTAACCATACACAATTTATTTCTGTAGGTAACTGAATGTACAATGTATATAAATATATTTTCAACCTTTTTCTGAATATCTTCTGATTGTTTTCTTTTACATGAGCTAAGTGTATTTATTTGTGAATAGGAAAGTTTTCTGATAATGTCATTTTATACATTGATTTTATTTTTATATAAAATGAAATCACCAAAATTTTGGCTATTATGACATATTCTGCTACATGAGATCATTTGTCCCTTTCTGAATTATGCAAAGTATTATGTAATATGCATATGGAGCTACCTCTAAACTAACAAAGCCCTAAAAGAGTTTTGTGATTATAATTTTTATGGGTTATAAATAAGAGAATAATTTTCTAAGTTGCTTCTCTTAATTTTAGATATTCCTGGCTAAGCTCATTTAAAAATGTGTTGGTCTCAAAACTTGTTTATTAAAGAATCATTGTAAAAATGAAAGCGTCGACCAAAAACAGAATTTGTGGAGTTACTTTAACTTATACTCTGTAATCTTTTTCCAAAATCTTCACATTTGTTGATCTGCTTTTTTTTTCATGTGTTCTGCTTTTGTGTTTCCTGTTATTTAAAAAGTTAATTAATGTCAATTATTTCATCAATCTTGTATAAGATAGAATCCAATTCTGTGTTGAGCAATGGATGGATTGTTACTGATAGCAATAAGACATACCTGAATATTAGAATCCTCACTTATTTCTTTTTAGTGGGGCAGAGAAACATCAGAGTGCACTTTGGTAGTCAGAAGTACCTTACATACAGACACTTGAACTCTTAGCTTGCTATTTTTAGAGTATATGATACTTTTGGAGAGTTCAGGCAAGTTCATAAATCAGAGAGGACAAAACTTGAGTTAGAGACTTCTAGATGTTAGTTGTTGCATATTCCCTTGTTGTAAGTAGATTATAATATTTTTGGAAAAATTGTCTTATACAGCTTAAAAATTATTAATTCCGCTTACTTACTCATCAAAGCTTAGTTTGATGAAAAAAATACAAACACTGGACAAGAAAGAAAGCCTCTCCAGATCTATCAATGACACACCTCTTTCAGCCCTACTTTCACATGCAAGCACTTCCCTGTGACACTCTGAGCTTTGGTTGGTTATATGTACCAAATGCAAGAGAGACTGAAGGTAATTCTGCACATTCCTGGTTGTGCAATTTTGAGCAGCCCAAATCCCTTAATGTCCTAGTGAGTGAACATCGCTCTTGCACCAATAAATCCAGGTGAAAAATCAGAGGGTCTGAATATTTCTGCAGAAGCTAAGGATTGCACCAGGAATAAGCCAATCAAATATAGTGGACTGTGAATTTATACTCGGTGCTCTTTTGCAAAGTAAGTTGACAGATGTGTCAACCAGAAGCCACATCGTCTTTTATAGGGTCACTTGGGGTTGACTCAGTCCTAGGGAAGTGAAAGAAGGGGTTGGGTTAGGAAGAGTTCAAGTACCTCATTTAGGAACCTTTTTTTGTGGATTGACTCCTTAAGTTAACTTGATGGCAGCTCCTATAGAGGATTAAAAGGTGACTCCATGAAGTCCTGTCCACACACTGCGTTTGGCTCTAAGGTTTGTAGAGTCTTTTCCTGTGGCTGTTGCCCTCTGGAGGTGGACTTAGTTCTCATGAACATAACTCCCCATGGCTCAGTGAGGATTAGCATGAGACAACTGAATCTGAACACATAAATAAAACAGAGGTTAAATTCTGAGAATGTTTTGTGGGAATGCTTTCAAATGACATCAATCAAGCAAAAGTTACCAGGCTCCAAAAAATACCTTTCTTGGAATTACTTCAAGACAAAAATTAGTTTGTTTATTTATTAAATATTGGATGCCAAATTCAGTCATTAAAGACAAGCAAAAGCAAGAATTATCATTTATAACTTTTCCAGATGTTTGAGATAACATCAAAAAAAAAGATCACAAAACCCATATTTCGCCTCCTGATGTATTTTCAGGACTTGCAGTGAGAAGGTGATATTAAAAATTTGTGCTCTTTCCTCTACTGTACTTCTGTTTGAAAGAACATTCTCAATGTTTCCTTCTGGTAATTCATTTTAACAGGAAGAACACCACAAAACAGTCATGATGTTTTATATTCCTAGAGGTATGTGTTCTCCAAATCACCTCAATTCCTCCTTCTGTATTATCGGTCAGTTCTTCACCATATAGTATGTGTTTTTAAAACTGGTACATTGGTAATTGCCTTATTCAATATTAGAATCTGTTTTATGTTGTTTGTCTGAATTTGATGATGATCAATGATTTCAGTTTTAAGATTGTGGACTAGAATATAATTAAATGTCCGTGGCATACACACATAAATCCACATCTATGTGTGTATAAAAATTATTCAAGACTATGAAAATACAGCAAAAGCTATGTCAAAAAGAACTGAGCATCTATATTAGGATAACATAGCAACTGTTCACCCAAACGACAGAGATGATTGATCTGATGTTCTAAGTGGTATTTTAAGCTTTTCATTTAACACAGATTTAGAATTTTCTAAATCTGTCTTCTGGGCTTAGTTTCTCAAGCTTTAAGGAAGTGTAAGACATGTAGACAAACACTTATGTGATTGAGGACCTTGCTTACATTATAGAGGCAGTGCAGAGTGAGATAAAACTAAGGAAAAAATTAGTGTCACAGACAAGAGACAGCTGAACTAATCTTTAGGATTAAGTAGCAATTTGTCAATCTATTTGGGCAAGAACAACACTTCAAATGGCAGAGAAGATAAAAAAGACAGAATAAGAAAAAATTACAAGTGTTAAGGAAAGAATAGACACATGAAAAGGAGTTAAAAGAAACATGGGATCCTACATCATATACCTCTCAACTAGAGGGAAGATATGCATGCATAACTGGGATGGGAAATGAAAGTACCATGAAGATCACTGGATTCCTCCATAGGAAGCAACTATTTCCTCAATAGCATGAATGGCATTTAGAAAGTCATAGTGAACTAATACAGAATATGAAAACTATATGGTATTCTAAGGAGAGAATGGAAAAAATAGAAGTAGAAAATAAAGAGATCCAGCATTGTTAAATAAAAATAATTTATAGTAGTTGGTAACACAACTGATTTATGCTTCAAAGTTAGGTGATATCAGTAAAACCAAATTTTAGATTTAGAATCGAGCAAAATTCTCCTGAAAGATAATGAATCTAACCTTTCCTTTAGAAAGCCTCTTCTGTACTACAAGCTGAGTTGGCATTCTCACATTACTTAAGAAACAAACTCACTAACAAAAAGGTAAATGTGTAAGACAATTAAGTGATCACCACTAGTGTAACAGCCACACTCTGACATCTTAAGGCCATGGTGAGTCATGTGGCAGAATTCCAACATTTCCTTTCCCAATTGCCATCAACACAGCTGCCTTGCACTCTGTTACACAGAGGAATCCAAGGTTCCCACACACATATTCCACTGTTAAAGGAAAAGGTTCATCAAGTCCAAGTATCACTTCTTTTACATGGTCTTTGAAGTGGGCTTCAGAGAGATTGACCTAGAAGCAGAGCAAAATCTCCATATCTTCATGTGTGGTTATTCTCTTGGTGAGTGCATTTAAAGCTGTGCCTTTAAATGCTATGGGTACACATTGATCAGCTATGAGCCAGTATATAATTAATACCTCTACATTAACTCCTGAGTCCAACAACCCCAACAAATCCAAAGCTAAACTCTTGCTGTTCTTCTCAATAACCTCTTTCAGCACTTCTTCCAACCCAGTTAAGGGCTCTCAGTTCTTAGAACTAAAGTTTTGGCTCTGATTCTTTCCCATTTACACATTCTGTTGGCTCTTGATAAAATTTTAAAATGAAAGCAACCTTTTTTCCTCTATCTTCCCTGCTATTAACACTATTCCCAAATTATAGGAGAAAGAACCATGTAATTATTTAAATAACCTCCCTTTGTTCCTGACCTTGGGAGCAATCCTACTTTACCCAATATTGCAGTTCAGATCTTTGCTGGATGCAACTCAGAATGCTCTATTGCACATAATATAGCAGCATAACACTTAAGGGAGCATGGAATTACAATAACCATGCAATCTCCTTTACATTCGGTCCGATTGTCTCTATGAATATCATCTCTAGCCATTGCTTTTCATGGTCATTGTATAACCAGTCCTTCTAGAAGCTGTTCACATACCACACCTCAGATAACTGCATAGCTCACAACTTTACCTTCCTTAATACTCATGGCAATTGAAAGAGATCTTTCAGGCCAGTAAGATGACTAATAACAGCAACCACTGTACCAT
Source organism: Peromyscus aztecus (assembly GCA_902168405.1). Lineage (NCBI taxonomy): Eukaryota > Metazoa > Chordata > Mammalia > Rodentia > Cricetidae > Peromyscus > Peromyscus aztecus. The sequence continues at coordinate 51,213 of CABHPQ010001927.1, forward strand.
GTGGGTAACCAGAGTCTGTCAAATTGGACTTAAAGCCCAATCAATTTGAAGTAACTCATGCCCTGTACTGTAGTCCAATCAAGCACACATGGTAGGCAAGTTCATAGGCCCTCGAGTAGAGCTAACATCTGTCAAATTAAAGCTATGTACTTTCCAGTTGTCTTTTACTTATCCGTGTGTATATCCGTGTGTACATAGAAGAGCAGCTGTCACACATCACTGATGAAGCTTCCTCTTCCATCACACAGAGGTGGAGAGATCTACAACTTGTCAAAATGAAAGGAATGAGTGACCACGGAAGGGTCAGTCCCAAATAGGCTCTTTGTAACATAACCCCTGCAGTCAATGCTCAGAGACATCACTGAAGTGGCAGATAACCTGCAAAATCCTGTAGAGTTGTTATACAGGATAAGGAATTATAAATATGAATGCTTATAATGAAAAGTAAAGTAACTGCCTATTTTCAAATTTATGAATACATGTTTGAATCTTTATTACAAATAACAATGGAAAAATAGAAATATATTATTCTTAAATTTATTTTACTCTAGTTTTTGTTTTGTAAACATTATTTAAAATGATTCATAGAGTTAAATACCATGTATTTGTAATATGCTGTTAAGTCAGTGAAAAACTTATAATTCAAATGATTATATAATACTATACTTTAAACTACATCTTGTCTTAAAACACATATTAATTCATTCTCAAAGAATCAAATTGTCTGTTAGCTGAAATGCAATCTCACAAGAAATCCAGTCTTAGTTTGTCATGTTAATAATATTTCACTTTAAAATTAGACACAAAACTATTTTGACATGAAGAGAATAAAAATATTGCAAAAGAAAATGTAATCATTTTCTGACTCTAAGCCTTATAAACAATGCCATCTTGGAAACATAGGTTATATGGGAAAATCTAGAGATTTTTATGTTAGGAAGGATCTTAAACAGTTGCCACAGTTCCTGGAGGACTCTCATCTGACCTCCTCCTCTTACAGAAAGAAGGCTACTAGGAAGTTCAGCCAGACACTTCCAGAAGAGGCCAGGGAGTGCACATTCACTGTTTCATAATGTTTCCCTTTTTATTGGAAATGAGAAGAAGCTGTGAAGCTTGGTAGACTGTGCACTCTTTCTTTGTGCTGTTCATTATGCTCATCATTTCCATATTGGCTGACAATCTTGCCAACCTCAGTTATATGAAGACCCTTTGAATGATGTTGGAGGTACAATATTTGGTTTACTGATACAGTATCATCAGGAGTGGGTGGCATAGAAGACCTTTGATGATTATTCAACAAATGGCTTCTTAGCTTCAGAAAAAGCAACTTAATATAGCCATTATATTTTAAAGGTGGTTTGTGATTATGCCTAACTGTATTTGTTAGAATTTTATGAGTTACTATTAGGTAACGTCTCATCTTTGGTATTAGAAAATAAATATAAACATAGGACACTTGCGTTGGTTTTTCTATGCCTCTATGAGGAACTGTGGTTAATACAGAAATATATTACCCTTCAGGTTTCATCATTCTTTTTTTCAATTTCCCACAACTCTATATATACATCCCAATTGTGTATTATCTTAAAAACTCCCTTGGACATATTTGCATGTTTTGCTGGAAAATCAATAAAACGTGATTTTCATATTTCTGTTGTGCTTTCCTTTAATTTCACCCTAAGAAGACTGTTGTTTGAGTCTCCCTTGATCTTCTAATGAAGAGGAACTTGACAATCTTCAAATTTGTTGCCTTCATTGATTTCTATAGATAAACTATATTAAAATTAAATGAAGAGCAAAAACACAATTACAGCCATGATATTTCAAAGTGTTTATTTTCTAAGTAAACTCTTAATTATATCAGAAAGTCTTCAAATTAAGAATGTACTCCAACTAGAAATAATCTGAAATGATTCACTGAACATATCAGGTGAAAAATAATGAGACTAGTATAAGATAAGTACATAAGCAGGCAAATGACTAGAAAATAAAATTTCTTTCAGGAATTTTTAATACATTCTAGCCTTAATAATAAAAACAAAAGAATTATATGCAAAATAAAATTTGATCATATATTACAGATCTTAAATTGGATTATATATGTGTGTGTGTGTGTGTGTGTGTGTGTGGGTGTGGGTGTGGGTGTGGGTGTGTGTGTGTAAAATGGTGATTTGAAAAATTTGGATATGTAATGATAACCACAGATTTTAAATTATAAAGATAACACAATTATATAATTACATTAATTCACCTTTCTATTTACTCCCTTCAATGTCTCTCACATTTCCACATTACAAACTCTCAAAATGATGGCCTCTTGGTGTATTTCCTTAAACAGATAGTTTTACATTTGTCATAAACTTGATGATTTTTTTCAAATGACCTGTCTCTCAGTATAGAGTGTTCTTTTGTATTTTCCTCTAGAAGTTTTTTTTTTTTTTAACTAGTCAAGTTTGCTCTTTATGGTTTTCCATTTTTTAAATTTTTTATTTAATTTTTTTTTCATTTTACATACCATCCACAGTTTCCTCTCCTTCCCCTTCTCTCACTCCCCCCTCCTCCCCTCCACCCCTATCCCTTCCTCATACAGGGAAAGGCCTCCCTTGGGTATTAGACACGAGCTGGCATACCAAGTTGAGGCCGGCCCAAGCCCCTCCTCCCTGCATCATAGCTAAGTAAGGCATGGCACCGTGGGGAATGCGCTCTAAAATGCCAGTTAGTATACCCAGGATAAATCCTGATCCCATTGCCAAGGGACCCACAAACACATCAAGCCACACAACTGTTACCTACATTCAGAGAGCCTAGTGCGGTCCCATGCAGACTCCCCAGCTGTCAGTCCAGAGTACCTGAGCTTACACTAGCTTGGGTCAGTTATCTCTGTGTTTTTTCCCATCATGATTCTGACTCCACTCACTCCCATAATCCCTCCTCCCTCTCTTTAACTGAATTCCAAGGAGCTTGGCCAAGTGCTTGTCGTGGGTCTCTGCATCTGCTTCTATCAGTCACTGGATGTAGACTATATGATGACAATTAGGGTGGATACCAATCTGAGTACAAGGGAAGGCTAGTTCAAGCACCCTCTCCATGACTGCTATGAGTCTTAGCTGGGGACCTCCTTGTGAGTTCCTGAGGATTTCTCTAGCTCCAGATCTCTCCCTAATCCCTTAGATTCACTGTCAAGATATCTCTTTCATTGATCTCCCTCTCCATTCCTCGTCCAACTCAGCCTTCTCAAACCCTCACGTTCTCACCTGGTATGCCCTCCTCTCTACTCCCCCATCCCAGTTTACTCAAGAGATCTTAAGCCTTTCCCTCTTCCTGTGGCGATCCATTCATGTCCTTCTTAGTGTCCTCTTTCCCTAGTTTCTCTGGGGTTGTGGATTGCAGCCTGATTATCCTTTGTTTTGTGTCTGATATTCACTTACAAGTGAGTACATACCGTGTTTGTCTCTCTGGATCCGAGTTACTTCACTCGGGATGATTCTTTCTAGTTCTATCCATTTGCCTACAAATTTCATGATGACATTGTTTACCACATTTTCTTTATCCATTCTCTGAATGAGGGGCATCTAGGTTGTTTCCAAGTTCTGGATATTATGAATAATGATGCTATGAACATAGTTGAGCAAGTGTCCTTGTGATGTGGTTGGGCATCTTTTGGGTATAGGCCTAAGAGTGATTTTGCTGGGTCTTGAGGTTGGTTGATTCCAAATTTTTTGAGATACTGCCATACTGATTTCCAGAGTGGCTGTACAAGATTGCATTCCCACCAGCAGTGGAGGACTGTTCCCCTTCCACATCCTCTCCAACATAAGCTGTCCTCAGTGTTTTTTTTTTTTTTTTTAATCTTAGCCATTTCTGACAGTTGTAAGATGGTATCTCAGATTCATTTTGATTTGCATTTCCCTGATGACCAAGGATGTTGAGCAATTCCTCAAATGTCTCTTGGCCATCTGAGATTCTTCCATTGAGAATTCTCAGTTTAGTTCTGTAACCCATTTTCTAATTGGATTGTTAGGTGTTTTGATGTTTAGTTTCTTGAGTTATTTATATATTTTGGAGATCAGCCCTCTGTCAGATATGGGGTTAGTGAAGATCTTTTCCCATTCTATAGGCCGTTTTGTGTTTTGTCTTATTTTCCATGTCCTTTGCCTTACAGAAGCTTCTAAGTTTCAGAAGGTCCCATTTATTAATTGTTGTTCTCAGTGTCTGTGCTACTGGTGTTGTATTTAGGAAGTAGTCTCCTTTGCCAATGTGTTCAAGGCTTCTTCCCACTTTCTCTTCGATGAGGTTCAGTGTAACTGGTTTTGTTAAAGATGCTTTCTTTTGTACATTGTATAATTTTGGCTTCTTTGTCGATAATTAGGTATTTATAGGTATGTGGACTAATATCAAGGTCTTTTATTTGATTCCATTCATTAATGTGTCTGTTTCTTTACCAATACTAAGCTGTTTTTATTATTATAGCTCTATATGAGAACTTGAAGTTAAGGATGGTGATGCCTCCAGAAGTTCCTTTATTGTATAGGATTGTTTTGGCTATCCTGTGGGGGGCCGTTCTCGGGTTCCTTGTGGCTTTACCCAGCAGATCCACATAGAGAATGATTAGGACCATGGGTCTGAGTGCAGGTGTCTGAGATGGTCTGCACTTGGCTGTGCTGGGGGG